>PVJN01011090.1:0-55038 GCA_004026805.1 Lasiurus borealis | reverse complement strand
TAATTAGTTTTTTTATATAAATTTTTAGAAAATATCAGTTGTATGTTTCAGCTTTATATTCTCTAAAATGAACTTAAAGTAAAGCACAAGCCAAAGGCACCTGGAGGATTTTTGAACTATCCATTTTAGTCCTTGAATTTTAAAGTGACTTTTATCATCTTTCAAAATAGCTGTGCATTTTCTCTATATGTACTTACATCCAATAACTGAATAGGTTTCTCTATTTCCTGTTTACCTGCCTACCATCTAGAAGTGAGTGATAAGCTGAGAAATGTATTTTAGTAATGAAAAAAGATAAGCTAAAGAATAATGTAAGGAGTTGTTCAAAGATATGGATGTAATAAATCCACTTTTACCTCTACAGAATTCCTTTACTTAGAATGATCAACTTTAAGTTGAATCTTTAAGCTAGCTATGTCATAAATACAACATATTTACCTCAGATACCATCATTTTCTCAGTCTATTCTGAACTAAAATGGTGTGATTTCTTGCTGGCTGATCCATATCAACATTCAAGTTCTTAGTTTTAGCAAAATTGTCATCTCTTTTAAGTGTTATTTTAGATAAGATACAAATAAATTCATAAATATGAATATTAAAAGATTTACAAGAAAACAAAGAGGAACATTTAATCTTGAACTAGGAATGTACATTCTAACCTCAAAAGTGGAATGTGAAATAATTTTACATATAAAATAAAAAAGTCTACACTGTAGAAACAAAGTTTATCAGAAAACTAGAAAGGGATTTATAATGTATATGACCAAAATATATAAATAATGTTAATAAATAAAGAATTGTTAAATAACATTAAGAAATAATAAACATCCAAAACTAGAAAGAAAATGAAAAACCTTTTTTTCAAAAGAAGTAGGAATTTCTAATGAGTATTAAAATATGTTCAATCTCCAATTCATCACAAATATAAATTTTAAAGTAAGAATAAAGTAATACTATTTTTCTACTTAATTAGCAACAACCTTTAAAGATGAAAGTTAAAATATACAGTGTTCATTTGGTGTCCAATCACATGTTAGTGGAAAGAGCAAAGCTTAAACTTCCAGAAAAGGGATTTGTCAACAGGTCTGAGAATCTTGCTATCTTTTGGTTTAAAGTTTAACACTTGTTAGTTTGACAATAAAGTAATAAAAAATATACATAGGAATTTTACCTCCTGTTAGTTTTAAAAAGTCTATGAATATATGTAGACAGATATCTCCTGCTATCTTTTGTCAGCTTCTCTCCCCTCTTTTTCTCCCCACACCTCTCTCTATGTCATTCTGCCTCTGTCAATCTTTCTCTCTCTCTTTGTAAAGATATATACACAATGGTTATATATAATACACTACATTAACATTTTATCTACTTTCAATATACATGTATATGTGTAAATACAAGTTGCATAGAAGCATATAATATAAATAAAATTTGTTTCTTGCAAGGAAACTTAACAGTTTTGCCTACTGTGACATTAGATCTTTCCACCATGCTCAAACCTCTGTTATTCCCTTCATTAGCTTCAGATAATGCAGCCAACATTTTAAAACTCTGCTTATTGCTTACTCATTTATTTGTTTGTTTTTATTACCTAATGTATGCAAGTCCTCTGCTGGACATGGCAAATGGAGTATTGAATTAGGTCAACAGTATTCTGCCCTCCTCGATCATATAGTTCAGTGTGGTACTCAAGGTAATAACAAGTACTGACTTTTATGAAGAAGAGGTTCAAAGTGCTGGAGTATCATTACATAAACAGAACTTATATAATGATGGGGGCGTGCATGAAGAAATTTATTATTAAACAAAGAGATTGAGGGCTAAAAGTTGCAAACGTTGAAGAGGATGATGAGAAAAAAGAAATTTCATGTAGATGAACTAGCCTTTGGCTTCAAAAGTGTAAGAAATAAAAGGCAAGACTGAAGATTGGAAAGAAGGAGAAAGCAAGACCTGGCCCTTAACAATGATTTTGTAATGGGGATTTATCAGAGGATTATACACAGAAGATTAAAAATATAAAACATTGTATTATAAAGTATTTATTTTTCAAAATGTGTAAGATCAGTATAAAGTTATCACAGTGGTCCAAAGGAAGAATTATTCTCATTTGGGCTAGTCTGATGGGATTGTGAATGAAGAGATGGGCCGATGTGAACCATAATTTAGTGGAATAAATATTAATTGCTCTTAATGGTGGCAATGGCCATAGAAAATTGGCAAATGAAGAAATCATAGAATTCTCTCTGGAGCATCTAGGTATCTGAAAATGTGTTTTACTGAAATGTGAAGATATGGGGGCAGATGAAACCAATAGTTTAGTTTTGGACATATTAAGCCTGAGATGCTTGTGAAATATCCAAGGAGAAATGTCAAAATTACATCCTATCTAGAATACAATGGAAAATTTGAATTATGTATCTGTGCATTTATCATATTTAATATTATGTATATAGATGAGATCATCTAGGGAGAAAGAAAAAGAGAGAGAGCTGAAACGAGTTTGGCTCAGTGTATAGAGCGTCAGCCTGTGGACTGAAAGGTCCCAGGTTCGATTCCGGTCAAGGGCATGTACCTTGGTTGTGGGCACATCCCCAGTAGGTGGCATGCAGAAGGCAGCTGATCAATGTTTCTCTCTCATTGATGTTTCTAACTCTCTCTCCCTCTCCCTTCCCCTCTGTAAAAAAATTATAAAATATATAAGAGAGAGAAAGAGAGAGAGAGAGGAAGGGAGGGAGAAAGGAACAAACTCTAGCTATAATAATTAATTCTTGAGTATCTTCACTTAGGAACTTATAAATATACTAGCATGAAATTTGTGCACTGGTAGGGTCCCTGGCTAGTGATCAGAGCTGATAGGAGCCTTCCTTTGTTCCATGCTGCTGCTGATGGTCAGTGTACGTCCTAGCGAGTGACCAAATTCCTGGTGTCTCAGTCAAACTCCTAAGGGACACTTTGAATATTAGCCTTCAACCCATTGAAAATTTTCAGTCAATCTAGGCTTTTAAGTCCAGGAATATGAAGTTAAAAAAAAAGTTCCCATACTTAACAACATGATCCCAAATAGGTAGCAAAAATGGCAAGATTTTAAGGAGAATTTGGCCAACTCTTCATAACAGTGAAAGAGTTTTAACACTTCTCACTCTGAAATCAATAGATAGAAAAAGTTAGGCAGCTTGGCAAAATATGAAGGAAATAATTAACAAATTTTGAATAAGTAAGTATATAAAAATCTCAACTCTTCTCAAATAAAGCATTTTTAGTTTCATTAAACATTAGTTTTTAATTGAATCAATATAAAAGCACAAACACTCAAAAAATTCCAAAAGTTATACAGTGGTACCTTGACATACGAGTGCCCTAACATATGAGATTTTTGAGATACGAGCAGTCGAGCGAGCGATTTTTGCTTTAAAATATGAGCAACATTTGAGATAGTAGTAATGGCGCAGATCGGCCGGCTGCACACGACCCACCAGTTTACTGCGACTCGAGTGTCTCATAGTTTCCCACACCTCAAGGTTACAGAGCGAATTAAACTCGTATCTCGAGGTACCACTGTAGTTTATAAAACCTTGTTCTATTACTATGATATAATAAAATACAAATCAAATCCAAAATAGAGCAAAAATTAAAGATAAATCACTTCTAATTCTTCCATTAAAGAAAATACCATGGAAATTATGAAATATTTAGAACTGAAAATTAATAGAAAGGTTATTTATCCAAAACATGCAGGATACAATTTCAAACAATATTTAGAGGAAAATTTATAAACTTCAAAGTATTTGTAGAAATCCAATCACATTGAATATAAGTGAACCAAACATTTAAAACAAGAAGTTAGAAAATGAAAAACAATCAGTAAATTCAAAGAATATGAAAGAAAGCAAAACTAAAGATTCAGGTAAATATTAATGATATATAAAACAAATAAGGGAAAAAGAAGTGATGAATAAAATTAAATGTAGCTCTCTTAAAATACAAATGAAATACAAATCTGATAGGCTTGTTAATAAAAGGAATTCATAAGTAATACTGGAAAAGAAAAGTGACAAAATTTACATTTAGTAGAGATTTTAAAGAATCACGACAAAACATTTTGAAGCAACATATACTAATACTTTTAAACACAGATGGAATAGATGCTATTACAAATAAATTACTAAAATGTAAATATATTAATAACTACTATATAAATTATAGTAGTAATTTAAAATAATATCATGAGGCCTAGATGGTAATTTCAGAGAGTTTTGGCAAAAAACAACAAAACCACAAGTTTACTCTCTTATAGATTTTTCCAGATGCTTGAAAAATTAAGAGAGCTAAGTCATTTTAAGAACCAATGAAAACTAATATTTGATAAAGACAATATAAGAAACTCAAGAAGTAACATTGCTGTGTGAAAATAGATGAAAATATCCTAAATCATATATCAGCATATTAATTCTTAAATGAAGAAGAGTGAATGACTGAAAAGCATGAGGAACCTTTCAGAACAGAACCAGTAGCAGCTACTAATATGTTTTTTTCCACTAACTTTTGCTTTTACAAAAGAGCAAAGTATCCTATCTAATAAAAGACTAATATGCAAATTGACCATACCTCCACTATACCAAGCTATGCCCACCAGCCACACCCATCAGCCAATCAGAGAAAATATGCAAATTAACCCAACCAAGATGGCTATAGCCACAGAGAGAGCAGAAGGGAGGCTTGGGTTGCCCCTGGTGATGGAGGAAGCCAAGGTTTACCCAAACTCTGGCCGGCCAGGCCTCCACTTAAGGCAACAAAGTTTCAATGGCTGTGCTAGCAGAAGGCTTGGCACTGCTCTAGGCTACAAAGTTTCAGTTGTAGAAGATAAATAAATCCCAGATACCAAGGCCTCTGCTTGGGTTGCTGTGGGGCATGAGCAGCCTGCAAACCACCACAGACCCCTTACCCAGGACACCCTACTCCCCAAAGGAACATCTGCCCTGATCCAAGACACCCTTCAGGGCAAACCAGCTGGTTCCCACCCATGCACCAGGCCTCTATCCTATCTAATAAAAGAGTAATACACAGATTGACCATTACTCTAAAAAACAAGATTACTGTCCCACATGTGGACAGAAGATGGCCACCACAAGATGGCCAGCAGGGAAGGGCAGTTGTGGGGGGACCCAGGCCTGCAGGGGAGGGCAGTTAGGGATGACCAGACCCACAGGCAAGGGCAGTTAGGGACAAACAGACTGGCAGGGAAGCAATTGGGAGCTAGCAGTTCTGGATTGTGAGAAGGATATCCAACTGCTTGTTTAGGCCTGATCCTACCTGGATTGCCCTAAACAGGCAGTTGGACATTCCTCAAGGGTTCTGAGATTGGAGAGGGAGCAGGCTGGCTGAAGGAAACCACCCCCCATGCATGAATTTCATGTACCAGGCCTCTATATGTTATGAGAGCCTGTTTTATGATTACAATGAAATAAATTTAGAAATCTACCAGAATCTTTCAGGTCTGTATGTCAGAATTTAGGAGAGGGACATAACTAGCTCTTGGGCTGTGGGGGATTTATAAACTGCATGATTGTGACAATCTCTTGGCTTTTTACTGGCTGGAAGCACTATACTCTTCACAGCTATAGGGTACAGAGGAAGTGTGGTTTCCATATTTGTTCTCCCACGTCAGCAATCATAGTTGGGATAATACCAGACCCTTTTCTGGGATATCCAGGGGCAAGAGCCCAAGTCCTGTAATTGCAGCTGTGCTGTAACATGGACAAATTGCTGCCAGCTCTGATCTGCATTCTACCAGCATTCACTGCAGCAATCCACTTTTGCTGACTTCTATAGAGAAAGTTGGAGTTCCAAAATTAATTTCCTCTGTAAGATGCCAAATCCCTTTCATAGCAGCCAGTCTGCAAATGAATCTTTTTGGATAAATTACCCATTACCTTCCAGTCTATCGCCCTTCTTGAAATAGTGGGCTCTGAGCATCAGAGCCCACTCTGTCATTCCCTGTCATCTCAACCCTTGAGAACTGCAAGGATAGTTGCTGACTCCCTATAAAAGACACCAGAGAATGGAATAAAGGGTAAATAGGAAAAGAAAGATTATTATTATTTTTTAATTTATTTTTATTGATTTCAGAGAGGAAGGGAGAGGGAGAGCGAGATAGAAATATCAATGATGAGAGAGAATCATGGATTGGCTGCTTCCTGCATGCTCTCACCAGGGGTCGAGCCTGCAACCGAGGCATTTTCCCTTGACTGGAATGGAACCTGGGACTCTTCAGTCCACAGGCCAATGCTCTATCCACTGAGCCAAACCAGCTAGGGCAGGAAAATAATTATTAATAATGGATGCTCTTCTAGTAATATGGAATCAGAAATATGTCTAATATTCAGTAGGACTATGAACACTATATTATAGGAAGTTTTCTTTTTTTCACATTAGGGTCAGAAGATAGTCATGAGAATTTAGAAGGGGGTCCCCAAACAACTTGGAATGGCTGATTGATCAGTGTCTGCAAAATTCTCCCAAAAGTTCTCCAAAATCTAGGAAATTCTTATCATTAATATAGACGGTGATCTGTCCACCACAGTACACTTCATTTAGAGACCTGAAGTCTATTTTTAGCATTGGTTTGATTCACAGGAAAGGGTGATATTACCTGATGAAGTATATTAAGATGATGGTAAGATCTAGAAGAAGAGTCAAGTCTTTAAAATATATTAGAATCACTAACAAATCCCCCCTTGCCTCATTTATTATCAAAGAAAATAAATCATTATGAAGTAGTAGTAGAAAAGTCAGTCTTTATGAGGATAACCTGAGCGACAATATTCCTGGAACAATCCAAATGCAAGACAGTTGTACAAACCCGATTCCCTACTATTGAAAGTTTCTGGGAAACCTATATTTTTTAAAGCATTATAGCTTCCTGGTTCCCTCCCTCCCTCCCTTCTTGAGGACTCACCAAACACTGAAGCCAGATTCTTCACCTCTGTGGTTTCTGGTAGCTGGATTTCATTTATTTTGTGTGGACAATAGAGTGATGACAACCAACCAGCATACTGCCCAGTTAGAATGTTGGGATTTTAAAATTAAGGGTCATACCAGACAGAGTAAAGCAATTAAGTGTAGCTTCAGGCCAGAGCCATGGGAGCAACTCAGGAGAAAGCATGCCTTCATGTCAATGCTATCTATCCTTTAACACATGATAAAGTCCAGTATTTTCGAACTCCTGAAAGACTCAGACTAGAATAAAAGGAAAAATGGGACCCTTCATGTATGTCTACTATGCCAGACTTCTACCATCTCCCTACTTCTGGCTCCCAAAAGATGCTGGAGAGGATAAAGGAATACTTGCAAAGATGGCTTTATTCAGAGTATCTATAGTATTACATTAGCCCAGTGGAGCAGCCAATCCTATCAATAGGTAGCAAATGCAAAATCAATGCACGTACTTTTTGAGGTAACTGATTCAGAGTTCTATTGCTCTGTTTTATGAGTGTTGAGATTAGTCACCTGACCTCATCTGTTTGGGTGATATCTACATATCCCAAAGGTAAGCAGTGTTATCCTTCAAGGCTTCAGTGGTGTGTGTGTTTGCATGCACACACATGTCTGTGCACACACACCTACACTAGTTTCCATAGTTAAGTCTTCATCTCAACATTAGTTATCAGATGACTTTGGACCCCTGGAATTTTGATACTGTTAATGTGAACCATCCTGGGGACTACAATATGGACATATTCTGAACCAGGCTAACCCCAATGAAACCAGAGCCAATTTAGGAAGGTGAAGAGACTTTTCAGATGCAATTAAGATGCCAAATCAGCTAACCTTAAGGTAGGAATATTTCCCATAAGGACCAATTACATGCACCATTTCAATCTGAGTCTGGAGATCAAAACGAAGAAGCCAGAAGTTTCAAGCATGAAAAGGATGTGATGCACTATTGCTGACTTGAAGATTGTTCACGCTATGTGACAAGGAATGCTGAGGCTTCTCAGGCCAAAGAGCAGTCTCCAGCTGATAACCAGCAAGAAAATGAAGGCCACTGTGCTATAACCTCAAGGAATTAAATTCTTCCAACAAGAATGAACTCAGAAACAGATTTCACTCAACTAAAAAGTCACCCGGGCCAACACCTTGATTTCAGTCTTGAGATACCCTGACCAGGGAAACCAGATATGCAATGCCAATTTCTGACCTGCAGAACTGTGACCAAATAAATGGGTGATTTTTTTTTTTTTTTTGGTAATCTTCACCTGAGGACATGCTTAAAGAGGAGAGGGGAGGAAGGGGGATAGGTGAGGAGGCGAGAGAAAGAGATATAAGATGAGAGATTGCCTTCTATATCCCTGCAATCCAGGTATGTGCCCTGACCAGGAATCATATTGACCTCCTTTCAGTGCATGGTATGAGGCTCAACCAAACTGACTTCCTTTCAGTGCATGGGATGAGGTTCAACCACTCTGGCTAGCTTTTTTAAAAAACAAAACAAAACGTGTACTGTTTTCAACTACTAAATTAGTAGTAATCCATTATGTATCAATAAGTAAGTAATAATAAAACTAGAAGCCTGGTACACAAAATTCATGCATTGTGGGGGGAGGGTGTTCCTCAACCCAGCCTGCACCCTCTCCAATCTGAGATCCCACTAGGGTCAGGCCTAAACAGGCAATCAGACATCCCTTTCACAATCCAGGACTGCTGGTTCCCAACTGCTTGCCAGCCTGCCTGCCTTATTGCCTTTAACCACTTCTGCCTGCCAGCCTGATCACCCCATAACCACTCCACTGCCAGCCTGCTAGATGCCTAACTGCTCTCCTGCCAGCCTGTTTGCATCTAACTACCCTCCCCTGCAGGACTAGTCACCTCTAACTGCCCTCTCCTGCAGGCTTGATCACCCCCAACTGTCCTCCCCTGCTAGTCATCTTGTGGTAGCTATCTTGTGTCCACATGGGGGCAGCCATCTTGTGTGTTGGAGTGATGGTAAATCTTCATATTACTCTTTTATTAGATAGGATAGGCCTCGTGCATGGGTGGGGGCCAGCTGGTTTGCCGTGAATGGTATCCCAGATCAGGGTAGGGGTTCCGTTGGGGTATGGGGTAGCCTGGGCGAGGGGCCTGTAGTGATTTGAAGGTCGGCCACATCCCCTGGTAACCCAAGCAGAGGCCCTGGATTCTGGGATATATTTATCTTCTACAATTGAAACTTTTACCCTGAAACAGAGCCAAGCCTCCTGCTTGCTCTGTGGTGGCAGCCATTTCTGTTGGGATTTATTTATCTTCTGTAACTGAAACTTTGTAGCCTTAAATGGAGTCCAAGGCAGGCCAGGACTGTAGAAGCTTGGCTTCCTCCATTGCCAAGGGCAACCCTAGCCTTCTGCTCTCCCGAGTTCTGTGGCTACTGCCATTTTTGTTGGGATTTATTTATCTTCTATAATTGAAACTTTGTAGCCTGGAGTGGAGGCCTGGGCTGGACAGGGTGTGCAGAATGATTGGCTTCCTCCATTGCTGGAGAAACCCAAGCCTCCCTCCTGCTTTCTTGTGGCCGCAGCCATATTGGTTGAGTTAATTTGCATACTTGCTCCTGACTGGTTGGGTGTGGCTTGTGGGTATAACAAAGTGATAGTTAATTTGCATATTACTCTTTTATTAGATAGGATATTGTTATTACAATGATATTCCCACTTGGATTTCCTAATTAGGTTGTAGTTCCAATCACAGAATTATTGACTTGATCTTACTCATTTTTCTTCTTTCATGTTTATGTATTTAAATTTTTGGTAAGGAATTCAAACAATTCTATTTAACATTAAAAGTAATAGTTGTAACACCTTGCTTTACCAAATTTTTACAAACACTTTAGTTTATAATAAACCTCTTAAGATTCAGCAACTGAAACTGCAGGATTTCAGATCCTAAGTCCTAACAGGTAATTTTTGTTTATAAAAGTACTTCTAGCCCTAACCGGTTTGCCTCAGTGGATAAAGCATTGGCCTGCGCACTGAAAGGTCCCAGGTTCGATTCTGGTCAAGGGCATGTACCTTGGTTGTGAGTACATCCCCAGTAGGGGGCGTGCAAGAGGCAGCTGATAAATGTTTCTCTCTCATTGATGTTTCTAACTCTCTATCCCTCTTCCTTCCCTCTCTGTAAAAAAATCAAAATATATTTTAAAAAAATACTTCTAACAGTTGAGAGATTATTATATGATGATTTAGAAATAGTTTTAGCATATGTTTACACTGTGTTATAGATAATCTGCTTAATTTCCTTTACTTAGTACCCATGGTGGTCAAGTGTGAACACTCCAGAACTGTGAAAGAAGCAAAATTTCTCTTTGTTCTCTTACTTACTCTATGTTCAACTCACTTTGTACATGCAGACAACAGAGAACAGCTCCATGATTAATAGAAAGCTGTAATTTTCTAAAATATTCTAGAAGCCTTCTCTGAAAAGGATAGCAGCAGGGTACCTAGCATTATGTGAAAGAAAGAAAGAAAGAAAGAAAGAAAGAAAGAAAGAAAGAAAGAAAGAAAGAAAGAAAGAAAGAAAGGAAGGAAGGAAGGAAGGAAGGAAGGAAGGAAGGAAGGAAGGAAGGAAGGAGGAAGGAAGGAAGGAAGGAAGAAAGAAAGGAAGAAAGGAAGAAAGGAAGAAAGAAAGAAAGGAGGGGGGGAGGGAGGCAGGGAGGGAGGAAGGAAGGAAGGAAGGAGAAAGGAAGGAAGAAGGAAGGAAGGAAGGAAGGAAGGAAGGAAGGAAGAAAAAGAGAGAGAAAGAAACTGACTAGGAGCATAGAAATGCAGTTATCCAGACACTAAAGAGACAACTCAGCAAAGGTGAAAATGTGTTAATTACTTAAGACTGCCCTAGGTGGACCTGAAGGTCCGCTAATGACATTCTTGTACTATGACCCCATGGAGAATATGGATAAGCTGATGCAAGTCATTTGTCTAAAAGCATCTGGTTAAAGACCATTGTTCACTGAACAAACTGGAACATTATATTAGAAACCACAGGGATGAGTGCTTCTTTACATGAATTAAAGACATGCAATAGACACCCCCCACCTCCCCGCTTCCCCTGCATGTGGACTTTGCTTCAATGGTTCAACCTCATTTGCTTTGCTTGGTCTTAGTGAGAAATTAACTTCAAGAACACAAGAGTGGGGGAAGCCATTTTCCTAAAGCAAAGTTTTGTGTATTTATGATACCTTGGAGAACAATTATCTATAGGTATAATATTGGTTCTTCACTTTTGTGTGAAAGGTAACACAAGAGAATCATAATGGAAGATATAGTAGCTTTCCCTGCTGACCACACAGCACATGAACACATAGACCTTTAGTATTTCACAAATAAGGGGCACTGACACTCTGAAGTCCAACATGAAATCACAGGTTAGAACTTATATTTTTATCTAATCATTTACACTCTGACAACTATTATAGGCTATTCATAATTTTATAATGGTACATATTTTCACAACCTTAAATAAGAACACTGAAGCCCTAACCAGGTTGGCTCAGTGGATAGAGCCTTGGCCTGCAGACTGAAAGGTCCCAGGTTTGATTCCAGATAAGCCTTAACCATTAAGGGCATGTACCTTGGTTGTGAGCACATCCCCAGTAGGAGGTGTGCAAAAGGATGTTTCTCTCTCATCAATGTTTCTAACTCTTTCCCTCTACCTTCCTCTCTGTAAAAAAATCAATAAAATATATTTTTAAAAAATAAGAACACTGAAAATAAATTATTGCAAATATTTGCAATATTTTGCATTATTATTGCAAATATTTGCATAAAACATTTATGCACAAATAAATGATGTAGCACTAAGAGGTAGGACATATGTTGGTTTTATGATGGGGAACTAACAGCTTTGTGATATAGAAGGGGATTATTCAGGAGGAAAATTTTCACCTAAAATTGGATGTGATTGCAAACAAAGCATTTACTAAATAATTTATAAGTATAATAAGGAAAATATATCTAGGGGTACTTTAAATAGCCTCTAGGAACATTTGCATATCAGACTTTTAATATATATATGTTGTAAAATATAATACTAATTATAGAGTTATTACAGCAATGTAAAAAGCATATTTACATGTGAGAGAAGTACATTATTAAACCAAAGAAGGAACTGAATGTCAGTACCAGTCTTTGGAGGCAGATACGTCTATGCCTGAAAATATACTATAGCAATTATTTCAATCTGAAAATTTTTGCTTTGTTGTTTGGTTTAAGTAACATTAAAAGTCAATTTATCTCACTTGACAGATGGGTATGGAGCTCTTGCCATTTGCCAGGGACTATGCTATGCCATTGGAATACAGTAACAAACAAGACAGGCCTTTCTTTCCTTCATGGAACTTGCAGTTCTCTATTGGAAGAGATGGCAGAGTGGGGCTTCATGTGATCTGATCCCCAGCATGATTGTATGACCTTTTCTTGACCATTTCCCCATTTTTATTAATATTACACATCAAAAAACTTCCTTTTATATTTTAAAGAAATAGTGGCTTCCTTCCTTTTATATTTGGTGTTATTTGGAAAGTTCTTTTTTTATCAGTCACCCTCAATACCTACCAAGTCTCCTTTAGCTAAGCTCAATTTCTTTTTTAGGCCTCTCTTTTAGTCTCCCCGCCTTCCCCTTCCAAGATTACTTGACCTTGTGTAGTTCCCTCAATTTCTCTTTAACACTCATTATAATTCAAATTATTTGTCTGAAGTCTGTGGTTTTTGTTGTGTTTATTTTTTATTTCAGAGAGGAAGGAAGAGACAGAGACAGAAAGAGAGAGATCAATGATGAGAGAAAGTCATTGATAGGCTGCCTTCTGCACACCCCCTAATGGGGATGGAGTCCATAACCCAAGCATGTACCCATACCAGGAACTGAACTGTGACCTCCTATTTTGTAAGTCAACTGTCAACCATTGAGCCATCCAGGTCGGGTGAAAGTGTTTTTTACTAAACTCTGTGACCCATAATGATATGGATTCCAAGGCCCAGCAAAATTTCTGTAATAGAGTATTTGGTTGTAAAGATTTAGGGAATAAACAAAGATATGAGTAAATGAGTGATTAGGTAATTATTTTTGAGAGCTTATAATTCATAGGAACTTCTAGTGCTGTGTGGAAAGAGTGACACGTATAAAGGGAATATAGAGTTCTGTTGCTGGTGGTGGATACCATTGTTACAACATGCAAAAATGGAGTGTGCTTGTATACTCTAAGTCACAGAAAAATGTGGTTGCTTCAGACCTTCAGCTCATTCATCCACAGTTTATACATCTATACAATATACTGAATGTCCAAGAAAGAAGACATTGCTTCTCATTTATCTTCTTCTTAAGATTTTCTAGCATGAAACACAGTATGTAATGTCTGGTAGGAGCTCAAATATTTATTTCTTAACTGAATAAACAGATGAGTTAGAGCCAGAAAACTGAGTAAAAAGAATGATAAAGAGCAGGGTAAAAGAGACTATACCCTTATATTCCTTCAAACACTAATGTTTTAGCCAAAATAATCTGTGTTAAATATTTATACTGCATAAGAAGGTTGGCATTTTTAGGAACTGAACTGTGACCTCCTATTTTGTAAGTCAACTGTCATTAGATGTCTTCATTAGATGATAGATTTCTACATTTAAATCCATTGAAAATACACACAAATAAGAACAAGCAATATAGAATTACACATTTGAAAACATTTAAAATCAAAACAGAAAATAGTCATCATCTGTTCCTTTCTCATAATACTTTAATTTGATATGCAAATTAGCATGGGTTCTGCCCTTCTCTAAATTTTATTTGGCAATTTGCTAATTCACTTTACATAATATAGCACACAGACACACACATTTATACACAAAATTATACTAAAATATTTTTATGATTGTTAATATTTTATTAACAGATGTTGAAAGAATGATAGTTTTTAATACAGTGGTACCTTGAGATATGAGTGGCCTAACATTCGAGATTTTTGAGATAAGAGCTGTTGAGCGAGCAATTTTTGCTTTGAAATACGAGCAACATTTGAGATAGGAGTAATTGCGTGGATCAGCCGGCTGCACAGGACCCACCAGTTTACCTCGACTCAAGAGTCTCATAGTTTCCCATGCCTCAAGGTTACGGAATGAATTAAACTCGTAACTCGAGGTACCACTGTACTAGACTAAATGTTACCATGTAGTTGGAAGCCCTGAGGCTTAGGTAATTGTGGCATATTGTGTGCAAAGTGGTGAAGGGTAGTATATGACAGTGGCCAGCAAACTCATTAGTCACAGAACAGCAAACCAAGGCTCATGAGCCACACGAGGCTTGTGAGCCGCAGATTGCCCACCACTGCTTCAAGGTAACCAGCCATTTTATTGTAAAATGTTCTCTAATCTTTTTCCTGATTTCACATTTGACTTTATTCCAATAAAGTGACCTAATTTCCCTTTTATCTCTTTATACACGGGATGAAAAGTCCAATTTAATAATGGACTTTCTCTTTTTTTTTTTTTGAGAAGAAATAAAACCCCAAAATAACTTTCTAATTATGAAATTTTTCTGTATCCTTCATGAATAAGCTATTTAGCATTTTAAAACAATATATTAATGCAAATAATTGGTGGCTATTTACTGAATTTCACACATGGTTTATAAAGTAGAATTGTGGGCAAACAGTCTAAACTTCTAAAAGAAAAAAAATTATTTAAGCATATTACTCATTTTATTAAACTGCTTTATATGAATTTTTATCATTGAATTATTCATGTATAGTACTACTGTTTATCTTATCTGTTAAATGGGTACTTAGAATTATGTGGTGATAGTTTGCATAGACTGTATTAAACTATAGTGTAAATAATATAAATACATGTACAGGAGTCAAACATCATTTGGCAATATATAGTCTTCTAAATTTACCTAAGAAATAATGTTATAGGCACTTAGATAGGCATGAGCAGAGCAAGGACAATGGGCCAGGTACAGAAAATCACCAGGACAGAAAGCCTCAGATACCTAGCGAGGGGCAGAGCTGGGAAAACAAGAACCTTGACTTCAGGGTAACCTATCCTCCCGTCGCATAGTGCTCGTCTTGCAGTTCGGACTTCCTTACATATTCTTCCCTAAAGATAACATGTGGGTCTCAGTTGTATTTCTGCTCCAGGCCCAGAAAAGCAGCAAAACCAGACAATCATGCTGTCCATGGCTGCCTCAGGACCAGCTGCATTGACTAATGACCCCCTGCCCTGGTGATGACCAATCTCTGGAAATGACAACCCTCAAAGGGCACACCTGGAAAGCTGATGAATATTCTATTGAGAACCTCCTCTGATACTCTCTTAAGCTCCCCATCTATAAGAGAGATAAATATCTCAGGATGAAGGACGCAGGCACAGTCTCCCCAGGAGAGCAGGCCTTGCTATTCCCTTCCCCCTTCCCTTCTTTCCTCTAAGGGGCCCCATGAGACCTGCAACCAGGGGAGCAATGGGCAGTGGCGGGCTAACCCCCTGAACCTGTCTCCAAGGCCCCTTTTCTCTGACTTCTCAGTGAGCCACAGCAGCCCACCCTAGTCTCTCCTGTTACTTCTTCTAATGATCTTCCTTGTTTCACTGTCCTAAGTATATGTTTGCTGGTGCCAACAAATTCTAACTTACTTTACTACACTTGTCTTCTGATTGAAATTTTTCTTTCGAGAAGACAAGAATAGAGTTCTTTTTATCTTCCCAGTAACAATATGAAGCATAAACAATCAAGAATGACTTTTTAAAAATTTTATTTTACATGAGCTGACTTCCTTTGTAAGAAGGAAAATTCATGCCCAGCACATAATAATGTATCTTTATAAATGGTCACATCTATAAAAAAGAGGAATTTGGTCCAGCTTGCTTTTATATTTACTTAGATCCTAGAATATCTCTTTACTTTTCTTCAGCCTCTAAGGATGCCTTCTACTTCAAACTTAACCAAGGAATTGGTGAAAGCTCAATGTAATGTCTGAAATGACTTGGCTTCCTGAAAAAAAGGGAAATACTTCAACAATAAAGTGGTCTGTTGTTTGACTCCACTGTAGCCTCCAAGACTTCTATTTGCTTCAGATAAGGACAGTAACTTTGTTTTAACCAATCCGCTAATACCCATAATGACTTCCTTGTTCCTCTTCACTTTGGTCTATAAAACCCTCTTGTTTTATACAACTCTTTGGAGTGCCTACTTTCTAGACTTGATATTTCCTGGTTCATAAAAGAGAAGAAAAGGGAAAAAAAAAACACAACTAGATCTAAAAGTTAAGTATCTGTGAAATTTATTTTAGTAATTCAAAGATTAACTATGTTTTATGAATAACAAAATAATTGCTACTTTAATTTCAGTATTTGATTTTAATAAAGTAAACTCCACTATCTCTTCCTGCTCCATTATAACTGGTATTACTTTGAGGTTTTCCAATTATCTCTTATTCTGATCATCTGCTTCTGCTGAATGTATGGCATCACTATGGGCTCCTGCACAGAGGCTGGGCTCACCACTGTAAGTGTGTCAGGCAGTTAGGCATGAGCAGAGGGAGGACATTGGGCCAGGTATGGAAGGTCGGAAGGTCACCTGAATGGAAAGCCCTAAGGCACCTAACAAAGGACAGTAATTTGTAGGATAGGACCTTGCCCCCAGGGTGACTTTTCCTCCCCTAGCATATGCTGTTTGTACACCCTGACCCTTCCTTCCTAGAGATAAAATCTAGGCTTCAGTTGTAATTCAACTCTAGGCCCAGATAAGCAACAAAACCAGCCAAGGCTGACCTCAGAACCAGCTGCATGGAATAATGACCCCCTGCCCTGGCGTCTACCAATCAATTGGTGGAAACCACAACCCTGAAAGGGCACACCTGGAAAACTGCTGAATATTCTATTAAGATCTTCCCCTGGCACCTCCCCTAAAATATCCATCCTTAAAACCCTTGGGGCTGAGGACTCAGCTTTCCATCCGAGAACACACCCCCTCTGTTCTATTGTCCCTCCCCCTCCTTGCCAAAGCAGGTTACCTTAGCTTCCTCACTTCTAGGCTCCAAGGACCCTTTCTTTGTCTCCATAACATGTTTCCTAAAGCCGTTTTTTTTCTAGGAATTACTTCTACCTCTGATTTACCAAATAAATATCTCTTACAGTTTAGGTCTTGGTTCTGAATTATTTCCTGCCAGAACCCAAGTACCAAGATTGCTGAACCCAGGTTCGGTCTGGCCCCAACCACCAGGCAGACACTTGGTGGTATTCCTGCCACTACAACATAAGGACTAAAACAGGAAACAAAGATTATTTTACTTTGATCTTCCATGGAAAGTCCTCACAAAAGGTAATTGTGTACTGCAGATATTTCCTGAAAATGTGAGCACAACACTGAGGATTCTAGCAAAGAGCAACATGCAATCCTATCTAATAAAAGAGTAATATGCAAATTGACTGTAACCTGCTACACCCAAGCCATGCCCACAGTCAAGCCCACCAGCCAATCAGAGTGAGTATGCAAATTAACCAAACCAAGATGGCTACAGCCACAGGAGAGAGGCTTGGGTTGCTCCTAGAGATGGAGGAAGCCAAGCTTTCTGCAAACTCTGGCTGCCTCAGAGTTTAAGGCAACAAAGTTTCCATGGCTGCCACTACTGAGCGAGTCGTGGGTTGACCATCACTCCAACACACAAGATAACTGGCTCCATGTGGTCAAAAGATCCTATCCCCATGTGGACAAAAGATGGCCACCACAAGATGGCAAGCAGGGGAGGGCAGTTGGAAGGGACCAGGCCTGCAAGGGAGGGCAGTTGGGGGTGATCAAGCCTGGAGGGGAAGGAAGTTAGGGGTGACCAGGCCTGCAGGGGAGGACAGTTAGGGGTGACCAGCCCCATAGGGGAGGGCAGTTAGAGGTAAACAGGCTGGCAGGGGAGCAGTCAGACATCAATCAGGCTGGCAGGGGAGTGGTTAGAAGGTGATTAGGCTGGCAGTCAGAAGTAGTTAGAGTCAATCAGGAAGGCAGGTAGGTGAGCAGTTGGATCCAGCAGTCCTCGATTGTGCCTAAACGGGCAGTTGGACATCCCTCAAGGGGTCCCAGATTGGAGAGGGAACAGGCTGGGTTGAAGGACATCCCTCCACCCCGTGCACGAATTTCATGCACTGGGCCTCTAGTCCTATGTAATAAAACTATAATATGCAAAGTGACCCAATAGCAGAATGAGCAGTCGACAGGGGGCAGGGCCAACAAGCAGATGGCACCAAGCCAACCAAAGCATGTATCAACAAGCAGAAGGAGGGGATGGTGATGGGGAGGGGGAAGGCTGCATTGGCCAGAGCCGACCCCTGATCAGCCTCCCAGTGACCTCCTGCTGAGGGAGACCAGCAGAGACGGGATGATGAGAAGACACTGGCTAGGCTGAGGGACCCCCCCAACACACACTCCATGAGTGCACAAATTTTCATGCACCAGCCCCCTAGTTTACTAATAGGTTTGTGTGTGTGAGTGTGTGTATATGTGTGTGTGTGTGCCTGGGTGTTTAGAAGACTCACCATCCAATTTTCAGTCTCCTGTATGTCCCCCAACCAAATTCTTTGAAGTGAAAATTTCTCATACTTTATTATGTAGAACAATTTTCCTCCCAGGAACTCAGTTCTGGGGCTGCTTTACACATGCAAAAATTCATGAAGTATTCTGCTAAGCAGAGATCCATTTTACTGTAGAACTCCAATATTTAACAACACAAAGCCCTGACAAAATGCTTTGAAAGTAAAATCTTCCTTTAATATTAGCTAGCTAAAATGTCTAAACATTCTGGCTTATCTAAGTGAAAGAGAGCAGAATTAAATTTATCCTCCTCTTGATATTAGTTGTAGCATATGTCTTATATGACAGCATTGTGACTCACTTTTGCTATGGTTACTTTAACTTACATTTAAAAATCATAGCAATTTACAAGATGTTTAAAGTGTGTAAACCTGTGAAAAAATACAAAAAGAAGAACCAAACTAAAGATTCCTTGGCTTTTTCCCATTCTATTTTTTTTTTTCAATTAGAAAATCACATCATAATATGAATATGCAATTGTAATTTAACTGAAAACAGTATGAAATTACAGAATCACTCAAATCATGTCTAACCCACCATTTGAAACCCATTTCCTTTACCATAGGTCACGTAGTTATCCGTGTGACATGCATTCTTCCAATGGATTTTTCCCATTTCACAATTTCTTTTATTTCAAGCTAAGATGTACTAAAGAAAATATTATTCATTAAACTTGTTGAAATACATATTTTTAGGGGTGAAAAAGGCAGGTTTGGGGAATTTTTAAAATTAAGGAGGTTCATAGAGCTACAAAGGTTACATTTCCATAAGACATGGGAGTTGGGAGAGGCAACAGTTACATTTCCATAAGATAAGGGAACTGGCAGTAGCAAAAGGTCTATATTTACAAAATAAAGAGAAAGAAAGCCCAGAGGGGATGGGAGAACAATGAGGGAGGAGGGCCTCACAAGTCCCACAGGAGGTTTGATCTTTGAGCTCCAGTTACTATAGTGATCAAATCAAAGGGGAATAGTCACCAATCAGAGGGGATATTGAGGCACAAAAAAACTGCAGCCTTTATAAACCATAGAAAAAGAAACTGGGTGGGACTCTTCCCCTCTCCAAGTGGGAGTCTATGCTGTGAGATTCTCCCCCCTTCCCCATCTTCTGTCCCTGGATTCATTCTTTGACTCCAATGGACAAAATATCTGGGGAAGCCATCCTGTCCAGGGAACAAGGCATGTTCCAGTCCAAAAAAGCCCATATCATTGTTATTACAGTAAGTAAAACAGACTTTATTCAGGACCATCACAATAGGTATTGATACTGAAAAGAAGTTTTGCAGTAAGGAAAAGAGATTGGGCTTAATTAAAATATGAGAAAAAGAGATGATTTGCCGCCAAAATGCAGGCTGAGGAGATCAGTGGAGAGCAAGTTTCTAAAAGGAAACATCAGGTTTCCAGTGATTAGGGGGATTTTTGGCTAAACCAACCTTCTTGCTGAAGGCAGGCCAGGATGATCACTTATCACTTAGGGGATGGTGGAGATGAAGAATTTAGTCTTATCAAAGGTATTCAGATACTGAGGGTGGGAGATTCTGGCTAAAATTGGCCTCATGGTTAGGGCCTAATTGAAAAAGAGCTCAGAAGAGCCCAAGTAGAATTTGGTTAAGGAAAAAAATCTGCCAATTCCTTTATTGGATTATGTTTTAATAAGCTTTATAAATTTATCTTAAACTAAGTTCATTACTCAAAATTGAAATAGTAAGAAGGAATGTTTCCAATTAGTTACACCTTTGTTCACTACATTGATTTTTCTTTTATTTATGTATTTTTATATTTTTATTGATCTCAGAGAGGGAGAGAGAGAGAGAAATATCAATGAGAGAAAAACATGGATCAGCTTCCTCCTATATGCTCACAACTAGGGATTCAGACTACAACCCTGAGAATGTGGTCTTACTAGGAATCAAACTGTGACCTCTTAGTTCATAGGCTGATACTCAATCACTGAAACATATCATCTGGGTGATCTTGATTTTTCTATTTTTTAAGTGAATAATATCTCACTTAGGAGTCACTTGCAATGAGCTGCCTCATGAGTCAGGAGGGAAATTGATTACTGGTAGCCAGGTTGAAAACACCACTAGAACACAGAGGGTTTCAAGAGTAAGCATAGGCAACTAGTTAGGGAATCAGACATTAAGCATAATAAACTAAAGAGTGAATCAGACAATAAGTGTACTTCTCTAGAAAGTTGCAGAATTTAAAGTCTCCCCAGGGGACTGCTGCTTACTGCACCCTTGGGACCTAGTCACCAAAGAAGGTAGGAAGGATCTTTACAGTTGTTATCTGGGATTGCCTAGGGAGGAATAAAAAGAGCAGGATAAATTTCTCTGCTGAACACATGATGCAGGCATGTGCAGTATGATCCAAGATGGTGACCAGAGAGGGATGGAGACTAGCCTGAGAAAATCTGGGGGAAAAAACTCAGACTGGATGAGGGTATGAACTCAGGAATGTCTAGGAAAGGCACAGTAGGAGCCTGCAAAAGAGTGGGAAAGAGATTGGTCTATTTTAAAGGCGGAGAAAATATCATCAAAACTTAACAAATGCCTCTCACTGGATAACGTGCGCTTGCCCATTGGTTTGCATGATCTCTCTCTTTAGCAGCCAGGTAGTCTTAGCAGCTTCACAGGCCCAAGTGTGGGCCCTGAGCATGGCTCCATATGCAAATCTGGGTACAGAAACACAGCATCAGCTGGGACACAGCAGGGAACAAAGACTCAGCTAGCTGGATAGGGGACAGAGAGTCAACTGGACTAAACTTTGGCATGGGCTGAACTGATGACACAGAATCTCTGGACCCTGGCCTTTATGCTGGGCTTGATGAGGATAGGGCAGGACTTCTCCCACAGCAGAGGGAAGGAGATGAGACACTGGGAACCCGGGGGCAGTCTTTCATTTCTATTCTAACAAGTCTTCGCACTACATTTTATCCTCCCTTGTGTGTGTTCCCGGAAATGCTTTTCTTAAGACTCAGTAGAAAGACCCCACAGGACTGGCTAAGGGAAGACCCTTGCTCTTTGCACTACAGGTTCTACTGTTCGTTCATACAAATGTGTGCATTATTTCTATCTTCTGCAGCCATTGCAGTTTACATATAGACACTTAACCTTTCTCTGTATTCAACTCAGAATACATTTATTTACTATCTCCCTATTTCATTCTTTTTTTTCCTGTAGAACTTTTTTCCATTTTTCTCTAGTCTCATAACATTTTTTTCATATAAGCTAATATATGTCCAACAACTTTAATAAATCTAAAGAACAAATCGTATTTTTTTCTTTCTAAACAGCCTTCATTTTTACTCTAGTTCTACTTCCTTCTTTGTAATTACAATATATCCAAGATATTAGATATATACTAGATTCTTAAATATAAAGGGAATTTCTCTAAGTTCCCCCCCCTTTATTTTTACATGAGAAGTATGGGTACAATACAATATAAATTGGGTATGATAGTATTTTTGACACAGGCTAATAAAATTATTTTAAATTTTAAATAATATGTTATTTAAATGTCTAGATATTTACTTAGAATGAGTTTCAAACATGTTTGTCACATATTTATTAGGCATAATAGGCCAGATTTTGTTAATTGACGTGAATCACATGAATTGACAATAACTGCAAAATTATTTCTTTTTCTTTTGTAATATAGCAACCCTTTACTTTCTCCCATGGGGGAAAAAAAAACACAGGTAATCATATAGTATCTTCTATTTAATTTGCTTTAGAAATTTCAGAACATTACTTTTATCACTAACCACTAATAATACATTGTTTTATTCTTTTAAAATAACCAAGTGTTTGAATTTATTTTGCAATCTCTATTTTCTTGGATTATTCATTTGTAAAAATAATATAAAAAATAACTTATATTAAATAAAATTGTGTTTGTATTATTTTTATGTTACTCTTCATTCACTGTTTGTTTTGCTATGAATAATTATTTTGTCATTCTGTAAAGAAAAATGATAGGTGACACTAGGTAAGATGTATTTTCCAAAGATTAACTCTTTTTTTATTCTCAAAGTACTTACTTCCCTCCAATATCTGCCTTTGAACTGATCACTTCATAACTCATCATTGCTGAAGAAAGAGGCATCGCATGAAACTTAATTGCTCAAAATGTGAATGATGCTAATAGATGGGAGAAGAGATGGCCATGTTAAATTCATTAAGTTTTCAAAAACATCAGATGCTGCCAGAAAAAATACTCTAGAGACACATTTGACAATAGTGCTCAACTCATAATGAGATTCCTCTGAATCAATTTTGTACAGTCTCCATATAAACTATAGAGAGATTGCATATTAACAAGTGGGGTTGACACTCAGCAGAACAGTGACAATAATGTGCCATCCATCCAATCTTAATTTACTGATGCTGACAGTGCTGATTTCTCTAGCAAGTGCCTCCCTCTTAGCAAATCTTAACACCCTAGATGTTCCCAGCTGCTGGCTTGCATCACATCTCTACCCTGTTAACACTTTGCATCTCTTACAAACTCATTCTTTCCACCTTCTCAGATAAGTAGTAAGAACAGAAAGAGGGTGGTGGGCACACAATGTAATATATAGATCATGTATAATACACTTGACACTTGCATAATCTTATTAACAAATGTCACATCAATAAATTTAATAAAATTTAAAAAATAATATGGCATTAATCTGCAGTCATCTTCCAGTTCAAGACCTTAAACCCAGTCCCAGCTTCATTGAAAGAATTTGAAAAGAGAAAGAAGTAAATTAGCTGAATGCTAATATGATCATAGTTCAATATAATCATTTTTACACTGACTTATTAGAGGACATTAGCTAGATCTGACTTAGCCAAAGGGACTTCAATAGAATGTCAGACAGCCTAGTTATACCCTTATTGATAAATCAAACATTATCTCTGCATATGGAAAAGCAAATATTGAGTACAACCTGCTGTTTGATATTGTACTAAACACCGGGGCCTCTTCAATAAACAAAAAGCTCCAAATCTCTGTCCCTGCCGGGCTTATTTTTAGTGTCTATAATCATTCATGTGAGTTTATGTGTGTGGGATTGTGATAAAGAATATTGGGGGAGAGTAAGACAGAGACTAAATGAGGTAAGGGCATCTATATATATAAAAGGCTAATATGCAAAGTGTCCCCCTGGGAGCTCCACCTAGAGACCAGGAGTTTGACCGCTTATTATGATGTGTGCTGACTACTAGGGAAGGCCCCCATCAACCCTGATCCCCAGGCAGGCCTAGGGAGCCTACCCATGCACTATTTTCATCCATTGGGCCTCTAGAGTATATATAAATATATATGGATATATATATTTGTATATATATGTACATTAGATGGAGATAAGCACTATTTTTATTTTTTTTAATTAAATATTAATTATTCAGATTATTACATTTGTTTTTTTTCCCCTCCATAGCTCCCCTCCACCCAGTTCCCAACCCTCCCTCTACCCTTACCTCCCTCCCGTTGACCTCATCCATAGGTGTATGATTTTTGTCCAGTCTCTCCCTGTACACTCCTCATCCCTTTCCCCCTGAGAATTATCAGTCCACTCCATTTCTGTGCTCCTGATTCTATTATATTCACCAGTTTATTCTGTTCATCAAATTTTAATTCACTTAATTTTTAGATCCATTTGTTGATAGATATGTATTTGTTGTTCATAATTTTTTGTCTTTTAACTTTTTTCTTCTTCCTCTTCTTAAAGAGTACCTTTCAACATTTCATAGAATGCTGGTTTGGAGTTGTTGAACTCCTTTAGCTTTTTCTTTTCTGTGAAGCTCTTTATCTGACCTTCAATTCTGAATGATAGCTTTGTTGGATAAAGTATTCTTGGTTGTAGGTTCTTACTATTCACCACATTGAATATTTCTTGTCACTCCCATCTGGTCTGCATCGTTTCTGTTGAGAAATCAGCTGACATTCCTATGGGTGTTCCCTTGTAGGTAATGAACTGTTTTACTCTTCCTGCTTTTAATATTCTCTCTTTGTCTTTTGCTCTTGGTATTTTAATTATGATGTGTTTTGGTATAGTCCTCTTTGGATTCCTTTTATATGGGGTTCTGTGTGCTAACTGGACTTATAAGTCTATTTCTTTCATCAGATGTGGGAAGTTTTCAGTCATTATTTCTTTAAATAGGTTTTCAGTATCTTGCTCTCTCTCTTCTTCTGGCACCCCCACAATTCTGATGTTGGTATGATTGAAGCTGTCCCAGAGCCTCCTTACATTATCTTCACATTTTTGGATTCTTTTCTCTTCTTGCTTTTCCAGTTGAGTGTTTTCTGATTCTTTATATTTCAAATTTTTTACTTGATTCTTGCCTTCCACTAGTCTGCTGTTAGGTCTCTGTATAATATTTTTTATTTCAGTCAGTATATGTTTAATTTCTAGTTGGTCCTTTTTCATCTCTAGATGGTCCTTTTTCATCTCCTCTTGGGTCTCCCTAACTTTATCCAACTTTCCTAGGATATTCTTGAAAAACCTTATAAGCGTGGTTTTGAACTCTATATATAGTTGTTTCTTTTCCTATATTCCTTTTGTTTGTGATCCCTTCCCTTGATTTGGCATTTTCACTATGCTGGGAGAACTTCTGATATGAATTCAGCCTTATGATACCAGACTTGAAAAACTGCAAAAGCCTCTCTGTTCAGCTTGGGATGGTGGAGTCTCAGGGCTTAAGGGACCACCTTGCCTTCCAATCGGTCCCTGAATCTCACATGACTGGGTAATCGCTGTATTGGTCCCTGTGTGCACACATGTGCTCTCTCACAGTGCCTCTAGAATGCTGTCTTTCTGGCTCCCCTGCTCTCCGGGACCACATGAGTCTTGGTCCCCAGGGTTTTGCCCAAAACTGGGGTTTAGTGAGGTTAGCAGTGGTATGTTGGGAGAGGCTGTCTCCCGCCCACTTGTGAAAGCCAGCAGCACAATCAGCAGTCGGTCCTTTGCATGCAGTGCCATGCGAGCCACCAGCCTTTTAATCTTTTGTGAGTCCCCTAAATTTTCGTGCACTTCTCCCTTTTCACAGTCCAAACTCTCCCGTATGAGTTTTGGCTGGATCTGGGGTTTAGTGTCATAGGATAAGGAGTTCAATGCCTTTGAGAGTCTCCGTCTCCCTCCTGCCAGAGAAAGCCAGCCAGGTACTCTGGCACCTGCTCTCTCCATGTGCGCGACTCTGTACCTCAGCTTTTTGCAGCTCCTCTGGGTCTCTGTGAGCCCCTCTCTTCCCTTCTAGTTGTAGAATTTCCACTCTGCAAGCTTTCCTGTGGTTCTGGATGATGTCTGTTCTGTCTTTTAGTTGTAGTTTTGAAATTGTTGTATGAGGCAGCAGTGTAGGTGTTTAGCTCTGCCGCCATCTTGGATTGTCTCTCTAGAAATATTGGTCGACACTATTTTTAAAAGTAAACTAAACATAGAGCTAAAAAGTATAAACAGGAGAAGGTGTGGGGGAGTTTACCATTTTTAAATAGACCTCTATATAGATCTCACTGAAGTAACATTTCAAAGAATGTAAGGAAAATTGAGCCATAGAGGAAGCCTGGGAAAGATCATTCTAACTACAGGAATTGAGAATATCCTATGGAAAGTATAATTATATCAGGGGTTTTATAGGATGGAGTACAGGATAATTAGAAGAGCGTTAATTGAGACATTGGTGGGTTTGGGGTACCTTCCTTGGTTAAGGGTACTCTATTTTCCTTTAAGAAACAACACACCCACCTCATCATTATATATAAAAATTATGTAGAATTGGCTTTTTTTCTCGCATTTGGGGATGAGCCCTGATCATCCTCCTCCTCAAGACAAAGGTATTTGCTTGATCTCCAAAAATAACTAATGCAATGCCAATAAATATTTATATTTTTGAATGAAATTAGAAGCTTCTCCTCATTCCACAATAACTGTTAGAAGATGCATTTCTTCTTCCACCTGAATATTATGTGAAAAGAATGCTTGAAGGAGCTGCAGGGGCCACTATTAAGAGCCAACAGGAAGCCAGCACTATAGTTTGTAGGCCCATGGGAAAGAAAGAACCTGGGTCCCTGAGGGTATTATTTGAGTTCCCAGATTAAGTCTTGCTTGAACTATCTGAATATTTCAGTCATGGGTATTGCATATATTCTTTCCATTATTAAGCCAATGAGAATTTTTTTAAAGTGCATGAAAATTTTATTCTGCAGAATCTGACTCTAGCCTCTGGGGTAGCAAATAACCCGAGCTAAAGACTGAAGATGGCCTTAGAGATAGACTTCAAAGAGTATATTACAATGTATAATTTAGTAAGAGACTGAAACTATCACACTTTGCACATTGGAAGATAAAGAACTTGAAGCAGTTTGAGTTAATAATGACAAAGGAAATAAATATTGTATGTAGACATTGGTAGTGGGGTTCAGGGCATGCTATCCAAAAATATGGCATTTTGACACATTGGATCTTTAAATTTCCGAAGGAATTTAAATAGCAAACATATGAAGGTCACTTTGACCCTCATATGTGAGGTGTTCTTCCAGTACCTGGAGGAAAGGGACATCCTTTTCTTCAAAGACAAAAAGGACACAAAGAAGAACTAAAAAAAAAAATCAGTATTGCTAAGTTTCCCCCAGTTTATTAAAATTACTTCATACTCCTTGGCCTATTGTATTTCTCTGTGACTGTCTACTCTTCCTCAAACTAACATAAAAATACACAGGTTGAACTGTTTCCTTAGGTCTCGTGTCCTTATAAAGGCTCCTTTGTTACATAAAATGTCTATTAAATAAATATGTATGCTTTTCTTCTGTTAATCTTTCTTTGTCAGTTTAACTTTCAGACCCAACCAGGGACACTAAGGCCAGGGAAAACGTTTTCTCCCCTATATTGACATACTGAACAAAATAATGCTATCATCCCATTGGTTCAACCAGTTAAGTGTAAGTTTGAAGAAGAGGATCTGCTAATATAATGATTTCCCTATGAATGGATTTATGTTTCTTCCCTTCAGAAACAACATGGAGTATAGTGTTATAATATAAAAATTAGAAATGACTTCAACAAGACAAGTTTCAGGCACAGACATCATGAATAAATATAGCAGAGTCATGGTGATATAATTATCAGAGAAAATGTTAGGAAGTGACCATAGCTGTAACTCACAATTTTGTGGGCACCACTACAAGTGTTTCCATGTATTATTATAAAATTGGCCTTGTTGCAAAGTATTCCTCTAAGACTGACATTCTAATTCAAATCATTTTATCTGTGGTTCCTTCCACTGCCTGAAATTAATGGTATGCTTAATTTGATATATGTGGTCTATAGAAGGGTTCATTCAATTTTTTTGCAATTAAACTCTAAAGATCAAGTGTAAAGTTATTCTTCTTTTAAGTAGATTAAAAATAATTTTACATTTGAATGCAAAAAATATCAAAATATTTAGTAGTAAGCTCCACCAACCATTTCTTCTTTTGAAACTACATTTTCACGTAAAGAGATTACCAGTATGCTGACACAATGCATTTTAGTCTGGAATTGATTATGTTGTAAATGAAAAGATATATTTTTTAAAATATATTTATATTGATTTTTTACAGAGAGGAAGGGAGAGGGATAGAGAGTTAGAAACATAGATCAGCTGCCTCCTGCACACTTCCCACTAGGGATGTGCCTGCAACCAAGGTACATGCCCTTGACCGGAATCAAACTTGAGACCTTCCAGTCCGCAGGCCAATGCTCTAGCCACTGAACCAAACTGATTCGGCTAAATGAAGAGCTATTAAATTTATTTAAACAATAGAATTATGAGTGCTTTAATGACATATATATATATGCTCTACAAACACACAATATACACACAAACGCATATTTGGAAAAATATTTTAATAGGTGCTGCCTGTCTTATGTTCTTTTAAATTAAGATTACTTTTTTACTCTTAAAGAGTATACTCTTAGAGGGTCTCAGTTTTTACACGTGTTTGACAATAGAAGTTTTATTATGAGTTTACCAGACACGCCTATGATCATGAACAAGTGAGTCCCAGAGATAATATTTCCTTTAGCCACTGTCCCACTTTACCTTTCAATTAGTTCATTTACTCATTAAATCTTTTATTAAGGGCATACCCAGAGGCCCATGTCCAACCACCCTGGACCGAAGCCCTCTTCTGGCTTCTTCACCTGTCCCCACACCAAAGTGGTGGCTGTATATTAGGATCTTCAAAGATCTTAAGTGATACAAATTTCCTGGCTTTGGGGGAGCAGATAAGAATCTGGAGTGGTGGCAGAGGGCAAGAGTAAACAAAAGTATATAATTGGAAACAATCCTGCAGATAAGACTGATGTTTCTATGTTTTCTCACCCCTGTCTGTTCACACACCAACCATGTATTCATGGTGAATACTGCTTGTCACATTCATGCTATGCTCTGCCAACAAATCTATTCCTGTTTTCCAAAAGGCTGCAACTAAAATATCTCGCTAATATTAACTCTAGGCACCGATGTGTGGAGTTCCCACATCTAGTGTGTATGTTTTCTTCTTACGACTCTTTTCCTATATAAAACAGTTCTGTGTTGTCAAATAAAAAGAATCTGGGCATAGGGAATGACAGTTTATTCAAAAGAATATTGCCGTGAAGAGAGTGAGGGGGAGGAGGGAGATTATTGTAACGGGGAGAACTGTTTTCACTACCAGATCTGCAAGTGTCTCAAATATGAGACAGAGAAGAATTTTCTCTTCTACGGAGAGGTACCCAGGGCTAGAAAGAGCTGCACATAGTTGGGTGAGGTGATGACTGGGTGGCTTTATAGGAGGGTCAGCCCGTGCAAACAGTGCAGCTGACACAGCCAATGGGCTTTTGAGGGTCTGTGTCTGCTCTTGGCCTAGGTAAAAATGGGGTCCCCTTCCAGAGTCATCTAAGTCATATGGAAAACAGTGGTGTTTTGCTGTCGAGCAGTTTTCCAAAACTCAAAAGGGTTGTGGGTGTATAAAGATGAGGGAAGGGAGGAGGCATTCTAAATTGTCACTGCTTTCCCGGAACACAGGGCTCAGGTGAAATTAAACATTGTCAGTGGGATCAAAACAAACAAACAAACAAACAAACAAACAACAACAAACAAACAGGCAGTTCCACTGCTTTGAAAAAATAAGGAAAAAGCACTGGAAGGGCAGAGCTGTTGACAGAAATGTTTCAGAAACATCTTTGCTGCTCCTCTGCCAGTTTTAAGGCCTTCAGCAAACACCAGCAATAGGACAGCGGGTCGCCTGCACAGAGGTTGTTCCATGGGGTGGTGGATGCTGTGGCAGGGTAGGAAGAACAGGGTTAGGTCTTTCTGACTCTAGGTCCCAGCACTGACATGTTTGACTGGGGAATGACAGACTCTGGGGAACAAAGCTTACTCAGTGGATGGCTGTTAGCACGTGTTCATAGTCTTCTAGGAAAACTGTCATTGTTATCCTACACAGGGGAGCCCTCTTTCTATGACAAGTTACAGTAGTTTGATCTATTGGATTTGGGGGGGCAATAATAACCCAAACCTTTGCAGACTCTGCTAAACCCATTTGCCATATTTGACTAGTTATGCTATAAATTTGAAGATTAAGTACCGACATGTATCTCATTTCAAATTCCCAGGAGTATTTTCTAGATCTTAAAACAATTAAAATGAAAAATCTGCATCTGTTTTCCTATTAAATTACATCCAGCCCCAGCCCCAGCTGACTCACTGTCAGGTCCCTTAGCTTACCTCCTTTAAAACTGCAATCCCAGCAGCTTACGGCTTGGCAAGTCTGTCAAAACAGGGCTATGTCTTCAAAAATTACATTTGAAACCTCACTGAGCTCAGAAATAGCCTTTGACAAGGCATGGCTATAGGATAGTGTCCCCCATGAAATTTCAGAAAAGATGTTTATTGTTATCATCAACATTGTTCACCTGTCCATTTTTTTATTCATTTACCAAATATTATATGGTAAATAAGAATACAGAAATAAAAATACATACCTTCAGGCTCTCAATCAGCTGAAACTTAAGTCAAATCTCAGTCACAGGCACACACACACACACACACACAGAGAATTATACCACATTGTACTTAAGATCTTAATGTTTGTAAGCTCAAAGGTGTATGAGAAATTGTGCTTAATTCAATAGTTTTACATTTTGATATAGGGTTTAGAGTCCCCATACACAACAAATTAATCATTTTAATTTCTTTAGAAGAGTTTTAAAATGATTTATCCTTCACAGAAACCCCAGATCAAAAATACAAGAAGCTTTGGCACAATGCGACTGCTGTGATTATTGGCTTAGGTAGAGAAGGTGCCATTTACAACTTAATCAGGGCCTGGGGATGCTTATACCACCTGTCACTTCCTCTTAACATCTCTGATCTTGGTCAACTACTTAGAATATTATTGCACCATTTTTCAATCTCTGCCTGCAGTCTTAACAGAGTCGCTGACACTTTTTTTTTGCAATCTAAGTTAATATAGACAAGCGTTTTTGAAGGCAGCCCTAAGGCCAAGGAGAGTATTTATATCTACTGCCATTCAGAGAATAACAGAGCCAATAAAGCACTCGATAGATTTTGCACTTTTCCCATTATGTTTCTGAGCCTCCTGTGGGTATTCTACGCAAGACTGTGGGCGTTCTTAATAAAAAAAATAAAAACCATAACATATTTCTTCCATTATTCTCTACTTGCCATGTTTTCATTTACACAGATTTCTTGTCAAGTGATATTGAAGTTTCAAAAATATTTATCCACTAGAACATGTACCATAATGGCTCTGATGTTTTGGTATTCCCTAACCACATTCAATTAATTTTGTTAGACTAAAAAATGCATTAAGTTTTTTTCACATAAAGTCGTGTTTTTTTTTTTCCTTTTGTCTTTTTTAAAGACTACATGAAACCCAGGCATGGCCAATATGGATACAAAACAAGTTCTAGTAAGGCTGCAATGTGAATATAAAAACCCCAATTCCCTTAAAGTTCAAAACTACATGGAATCCTAAAATGTCTAAGCTACTAAACTAGTTACCATTAACTGAATTTATTGTATTTCAGTATAATGAGGTCTATCACTGAGGCCTCCTAGCATTCCCAATTCTTAATATATCCAAAATAAAGACAGATGAATATATAGATGGCTAGATAGCTAGATAAAAGAATAAAGAGAAAATACACATTGAATCTGCCAATATGTATAGAGTAAAAACTACCTATTTTAGTTCCACCTTATCCATGGGATAGGATCCTCTTAAATTGTGAATAGTACCAAATCCTGTACATACTATGTGTTTTCTCATAGATACATATCTCTGGTAGGTTTAATTTATAAAATTAGGTACAGTAAGAGGTTAACAACAACAACTTGTAATAACTTAGAATAATTATAACAATCTTTATATATAAAGAGGTAATATGCAAATTAGGCCGGGACTCTTTAACGGGTCATGACCAGATAGGAGGAAGTTGCGTGCGCAGGTGAGGCCCAGAGCGGAGATGGAGACAGATGCAGAGGGGCCTACCTGAGCCAGCATGCTCGGGTGGCCCCAGAGCAGACACAGGCAGAGGGTCCGGGGGAGACTGTGAGTCAGGCACAGGTCCTGGCCGCTCGAGGGGTGCCTCCTCCCATAGTGGGAGGCGGGGCATCTCCTCCTCGCATGATTTCTATTGTGTACTGGGCCTCTAGTCTACATATGTAAAAGCCTAAGCAAACATTACAACAGAATGACAGGAACGACTGGTCAACCAGTAGCTATGATGTGCACTGACCACCAGGGGAAAGATGCTCAACACAGGACCTGCCCCCTGGTGGTCTGTGAGCTCCCACAGGGGGAGCACCGCTCAGCCAGAAGCCGGGCTCATAGCAGGTTAGTGCAGCTGTGCCAGCAGGAGCCAGGAACCTCTCCCAATTCTGCAGCAGCAATAGCAAGAGATGGCAGCAGGCGCAGCGGGCCAAGATGAGTATGAGTGGCATTGCACCTGGCCCTGGTTAGGGCTCCTCCCTGGCCACCTTCCACCAAGTGCACTGCTATATCCCCTAAGGGGTCCCAGCTTGTGAGTGACTTTGTCATAGCTTATAAACTGCTACATCTCACACACAGTTAAACAAGGAAGGTGGCTTCTGCAGTACTTGAAAAATAGACCTGTGGCTGCTTAATCCTAATTCATCAGAAGAATCTCCACACTGTCCACATCCTATTTATTCAACATGGGGATGAACATGCATTCCTATATATTGGGAAGAGTCTCTTAGATTTAAAACGTGGCAAGGCTACTCTAACACTGAAAAAAAAAAAACAAAAAAACAGGATGATGTAGCAATGACATGCATGGACTCTGGCTGGCACTTTTTGTTGTCACCTCTGATTCTGACACTGGTAACTATGTGACAAAGCCAATTACTTAACTTCTCTCTGCTTCAGTATGGTCACCGGTGCTTGCAGCATCCTGAATTGTGAAAGGGATATCCAACTGATGGTTTAGGACCGACATCCCCTGAGGGGTCCCGGATTGCAAGAGGGTGCAGGCCGGGCTGAGGGACCCCTTCCGATGCATAATTTCATGCACCAGGCTTCTACTCTATAATAAAACTTAGGTAAGTGTGGAATCATTAAGTAATGTAAGAGTCACTTGAAAATAAGCACATCTATAATCCTTTTTTAACACTAAAGATAAATTTTAAAAAATAAGAAAACAAGCACGATGATAACTGAGATGGCTACTAAGTGAGTAATGTGTGGGTAGCTCCTAGAATGTGGATACACTGGACAAAGATGCTTCACATCATGAGAAAGTAAGCAGGACAGCGAGATTTCATCACATTACCCAGGATGGGGCACAATTTAAAATGTGCGAATTGTTTATTTCTGGAATTTTCTGTGTAATATTTTTGGCCCTCAGTTGACTGTAGGTAACTGAAACCACAGAAAAATGAGACCTGGAATTCTGTACAACATTGGATACTGAGCAACTGAAAATAGTTTTTAATAGAATTAAGTAAAAGATTTATTACATTCTCATCCAATTTAGTGCTAGTAATGAAAAATAATGCAGGGCTATTTCCGGGGTGTAAGATAAAGATGAAATATCTAAGCAAGAGTTTCATGAGAGGAGTGTTCTAAGAAACTTACATCTTTTCACTGTAAATAATCCTATCTAATTAAAGAGTAATATGCAAATTGACTGTACCTCCACTACACCCACAAGCCATGCCCACCAGCTACACACACCAGCCAATCAGAGTGATTATGCAAATTAATCCAACCAAGATGGCCTCAGCCACAGAGAGAGCAGGAGGGAGGCTTGGGTTGCCCGTTGCCCCGGTGATGAAGGGAGCCAAGCTTTCCACACACCCTGTTAGACCCAGGCCTCCACTTAAGGCAACAAAGTTTCAATGGCTGTGTGAACAGAAGGCTTGGCTCCACTGCAGGCTACGAAGTTTCAATTGTAGAAGATAAATAAATCCCAGATACCAGGGCCTCCACTGGGGTCGCTGGGGGGCATGGCCAGCCTGCAAACCACCACAGGCCCCTTGCCCAGGCCCCTCGCCCATACCCCAAGGGACATTCTGCTGATCTAAGACACCCTTCAGGGCAAACCAGCTGGCCCCCACCCATGCACTAGGCCTCTATCCTAACTAATAAAAGAGTAATATGCAGATTGACCATCATTCCAACATACAAGATAGCTGCCCCCATGTGGTTAAAAGATCCTCCTCCCATGTGGACACAAGATGGCCACTACAAGTTGGCCAGCAGGGGAAGGAAGTTAGCAGGAACCAGGCCTACAAGGGAGGGCAGATGTGGGCAATCAGGCCAGCAGTGGGGAGGGCAGTTGGGAAGGACCTGGCCAGCAGGGGAGGGCAATTGGGAAGGACCAGGCCTGCAAGGAAGGGCAGTTGGGGGTAGTCAAGCCTGCAGGGGAAGGCAGTTTGGGGTGACCAGGCTGGCAGAGGAGAGAAGTTGGGGGTGACAGGACCTACAGGAAAGGGCAGTTGGGGGGGACACAGGCCTGCAGGAGAGGGCACTTAGGGGTGACCAGGCTCACAGGGGAGGACAGTTAGGGGCAAACAGGCTGGCAGGGGAACAGTTAGGCATCAATCAGGCTGTAAGAGAGTGGTTAGGGAGTGATCAGGCTGGCAGGCAGAAGTGGTTAAAGGCAATCATGAAGGCAGGCAGGCGAGCAGTTGGGATCCAGCAGTCCTGGATTGTGAGAGCGATGTCTGACTCCCAGATAGGATTGGGCCTAAATGGGCAATCAGACATCCCTCAAGGGCTCCCAGATTGGAGAGGGAGCAGGCTGGGCTGAAGGACAGCCCCCCCCCCCCATGCATGAATATTGGCACCAGTCCTCTAGTATAATTTATAATTCTGTTATGATATATCTAGGGTGAGGGCAAACAGTGTTTTATGCAATATTTACTTATTCTCCTTTTACTTCCTCTCGATGTGAAGATTTTAAAACATAGAATTCGATGATTATTAATTTGATTTACCTTTTCTTTTTTTTTTGTAATTACCAGATACCAATGCTTCCCTTTAATATCTAGGTCTTCACAGAAACTCTTGACTACTGTTTTTACCTAGCTTACTCTTTATTTGCAAGACTAATAGAAGACAAAAAGAAGAATTAACCTTGTTTCAATGATAAAGACATGCTTTTATTGTTCCTAAGAAATGAATGATCCAAGAAAATCTTTTTTCTTAATGTTATATACTTCATTTGGATAATGCTCAATTAGGTTATTAGGTTAAATTTGCTAATATGTTAACCTATTCTGAAATATTTAGCATGTACAACTTAAAATATGAATTTACTGAAACCATATGCAGTGATGATAAATCCTTCATAGAGGAATTACTTCACTGATGCTTTTCATGAATAGTTGGCAGAGAGATAAGAAGAGAGATATTAACATTTTCTATATTGGATTTGGTAAATTGATAAACACTGAAGAAATATGACAAGTGATCCCCACAATCAAATTTAACAGACTATGGAATATTGAAACTACTCTGAAAAATAGGAGCAAAGGAAAATTCTTTTGGGTTTGCTGAATTCAAATATTTCTTTGCATGTTCTTGAACTTGTGAAAAATAAAATCAAATATATATTAACTTAGAAATTTGTTTACAGCTTAAATTATTATGTCTTTTGTCTAAAAAAGATAGGTAATTTTTTAAAAATACTATGTATTAAATAATGCAAGGCATGACATCACATGCCCTTGTTACCTAATAAAAAACATTCATGGTTATCAGAACAAATAGATTGCATAGTTTTATCGTTGTTTTACTATACTTAATACATTATGTGTAATGATCCAATGTGATTTATTTATGGTGTTGAAACTTAACATCATCAAGAACTCAGTATTGCCTTTGAGTTCTGACTTCATAATGGCTCAAAATGTAAGGGCCAGGAGCACTGCTGGTGAAGCTCAGTGGGTTGAATGTCATCCCATGCATCAAGAGTTCACAGGTTTGATTCCTGGTCAGGGCGCATGCCTGAGTTGTGAGTGATGTTTCTATCTTCCCATCTCTCTAAAATTAATAAAGAAAATAAATTAAGCCCTAGCTGGTTTGGCTCAATGGATAGAGTGTCAGCCTATGGACTAAAAGGTCTTGGGCTCAATTCCGACCAAGGGCACATGCCTGGGTTGTGGGCTCAATCCCTCGTGCAAGAGGCAGCCAATCAATGATTCTCTCTCATTATTGTTTCTATCTCTCTCTTCCTCTCCCTTCCTCTCTAAAATCAACAAACTATATTTAAAACATAAATAAAAAATAATAAAAATTCAAGGGCATGGAAAGTTCCAGAATATTTTATACATGCTAGGTATGCATTCATATTGCATAATTTTAGGGGGTCGGGTCAAGTCCTGATCAAAGAAGTAAAAGGTCTCATAGTAAATGATTTAAAACTCATATAGAAAATGTTAACTATTTTAAACGAATGACAAAAATTTGGGGAAAAAAAGAGAGAAATAGTTATGAGGAATGATATAAAGGCGATAATTTAGTTCAGAGAAGCCCAAATATATGTACCTGATTTTATTTTTTAGATATTTTTTATTTTATTTTTTACAGAGAAGAAGGGAGAGGGATAGAGAGTTAGAAACACAGATCAGCTGCCTCCTGCACACTTCCCACTGGGGATGTGCCTGCAACCAAGGTACATGCCCTTGACTGGAATCAAACTTGAGACCTTCCAGTCCACAGGCCAATGCTCTATCCACTGAGCCAAACTAGTTAGGGCTATGTATCTGATTTTAGAGCCAACTTCCATGGGCCATATGCTACAAACTTATATAAAGAATGCAGGCAACTGCCTGATATAGGATCCTGTGCTCATTCATCTCTAAATATTTACAGAGAACACTAGATGCATCAGGGTGCATTAAACATCAGGGATTCTGGGTGTTTTCTTCTTGTCCAAAAAAGAGAACATGCTTAGTACTCTTTTCTACCTTTGATGTTTTTTCTCTTAGCTTCTCAGCATTATCATACCCACCAAATTCCTCTTCTCCAGTTTCCTCTCTGGACTACTCATATTGGCATCTATTCAACAAATACTGACTGAGCTCCCACCATACTTCCTGGCCAATGGCAATGCAACCTTGAACAAGAAAATGTCCCTGAACTCATGGAGCTTACATTCAAGTGGCAGAGTGAATAAAGTGAACAAGTAACCATAAAATGCCAGGTGTTGATAAGTGCCATGGAGAAAATGTGGCAGCTAATGAGAATAGAGCGTGGCGATGGCACCAGGACACTGTTTTAAAGGAAGGCTTACTGAGAAGCAGGGGAACCCAGTTCATTTTACTCTCTAGACAGAATGTGCTCCTGGCAGATGCATTAGCAAATGTCAGAGACCAGAGACCAGTGTGACTGAAACTGAATAGAAGATGGCAGAGTGGTGGGGATGGGAGGAAAGTTGTCACCTCAGTTCAGATCCTGTTGGATTCAACGAACACATTCAAGTCAGCAAAGACCTAACAATCTTTTAATAGCTTTCAAATGTTTTTCCAGAACACAATGGTAAATTCCTTTACGTAAGTGTTCTTTCAACTTGAGATTTCATTAAAACAAAATTAAGGTAATATTTTAGTAATAAAACATTATTAATCATAAGAATAGATTACTAAGGGTAGTTATTTCATCTTTTCAGATTATATTTTTAATTATTCATTTTTTTAGTTCCACTAACATATATCTGTCAGGCTTTCTGCAATATGGATATAGTGATATTGACAGAAGCTTAACACAGTGTATAGTGAAAGAGGCATAGTTCCTGCTTTCAAATGAACTACAATAAGAAGAACTCTGCTAGATGCTAAAGTGAAATCAGACAGTGCCCTGTACTCTCCTTCATGTGAGTATCACATGAAATAATGAACAAAGTCAATAAAACCAACCATCACAAGGGAAAGAGAGCTGGCTAGGATGGTTCACAACTATTTGCTTTGGGATGGCCCGGAATTTGTTAAGGTTTTATTGCTACTAAAAGAGAATATGGGCAAGCATTTTTGAATTGACATCTAATTGCCACGTAAAATACTAAAAATTTCTACTTTCAGGTCCTAGCTCTGCTTTTGTGAACAAGTCACTTAACTTTGTATGCTTTCCTATCTATTTATAGAATTGGTGAGAAAATCATTTAGATGATGGATGAGAAATTATTTTAAAAGTTGCAAAAGTTCTACAAATATTAATGTCGTTTCATTATTTTCCTTTACTACTTGTAGTTTCTATCTTCTTCCATATTTGGTTTTTATTTAAACTTTTCCTCTATTTACTGCTTACATTATTTTTCTTCTTTGCCTTCCTCTTTTTAAAAACCTTTTTTTTCCTCTTTCACCACAATAAAGTACCTGTTCTTGCTGCATTAAGTAATTTCTCCTCCCTATCAGAGAATGACTTGTTATTAAAGAAACTTCAACAAAGCATGTACTGAGATATTTCATGTAGAATATTTCATGTATCTAGATCATAGGAAGTTAGATGTCTTCTAACAGTCATATAGAGTGTGTCATAGATCCCATATTTGGTATTGATAATAAAGAAGAGGAAAATAATAATAGATACTATTTTGAGATTTATTGAATGCCATGCACTTTACATGATCTCATTTAATTATTATAGTCTTGTGGATGGGTGGTATTATCCTAATTTTACCTGGACACTGAGTCCTAAAGGAGGATATAGAACATGCTTAGTTGATGGAGATCAAATTCACATGGGTATGTCTCTAAACACTTTGCTGGTAGCATTCACTTTCTTCCACAGAAACATGTAATGAGTCAAATAGATATTTTGCCAGGTTATTATCTTCCTATTTCTAGCTTCTAAGTTTTTTTTCAGTCTACCAGCATACATTGGCATGGTACTGAGCGTGGTGCTAGAAGAGAGCCATCCCCGCAACACAACAATAATGCCAATACGTGTTAAACAAGTGTACCTACAACTTATAACTATTTGTAAATTAATATAAAGTGATCTTTATATGAAATTATATTTACATTTGAAAGTTTTCTAAAACAAAGCATAAAAGCATACAAAATGCTCAGGAAAAATCAAATAGTTCAGGGCATCAAAAAAAACACACAAAAAACAACAACAGTGTTCTTCACACTAGGGAATGCAAACCCCTGAAAACTTCCCAAGGGTAGCAGAGCCTAGAGGATTTTAAGTCAGTGGAGAGCTTATTGAAACATATATAGTAACTCTAAAATTTCTATTTTCTTCTTTGTTATTTTTTTTTATTCCTTTGCTTGGACTTTTGTATTCAGAGTGTTCATAATACTTTTATGATAGCTATTTTAAAATACATGTTAGATAATACTGGATGGATGTTTAGTTCTAATATTTTCCTGATTTAGACTATTCTCTAATTAGAATAATCATTCTAAATTAAAATATGATTACTATAAGTTTAAGGAGAAAGTTGCAATTTCCACTTCTTCATTACTTTATCCCAAGAACCTGACACATTAAACTTTAAAAACATTTGCTTGGCCCGAGCCCATTTGGCTTAGTGGATAGAGCCTCGACCTGGAGAACAAAGTCCTGTGTTCGATTTCGGTCAAGGCCACATAACTTGGTTGCAGGCTCCTCCCTGCCCCAGGCCCTGGTCAGGGCTCATGCAGGAGGCAACCAATCAATGTTTTTCTCTGTCTTTCCCTCTCTCTTCTACTCTACCTAAAAATCAATGGAAAAATATCTTTGGGTGAGGATCAGCAACAACAAAAAAGAAGATTTGATTGAAGAAATGAATGTGTGAATGAAAAGGTTTGAGCCTGAGCAGACAATGATGCCATAAATATCTAAATTAGGGAACCTAGTAGGAACTTCAGTTTCCTGACAGATTAATTAAACTCTTCTTATAACTTGATGACTTTATGGTGGCAATAGTATTTGCATTCTCAAACACATCTATATAAATCTGAGGGTGCGTGAATATACCTACACGTTTTCCTAGATGAACAGTTTGCAGATAGTATCATGTATAACTAAGCATAAGACTAGAAGACTTGAAAATATTTTAAGTTTATGAGTGAGAAATGTTTATAACATGAAGTCTGAGTGTGTTTAGACGAAAAAATACACACTGTCATAAAAGAGTTGACTAAAGACTTGTAGCTGAAAATCCAGGAGAGCAAGGGGAGTTTGCAGAGGCCAGTTATATAAGAGAGAAGCATAGCCTCCATAAATGAGTGAGATTAAAGAGTGCAAAGTATTGTTTGTCCTTGGGTCTGTGGTTTCTTACAACTCAGTGTTGCTTTGGGGTTACCTTCCCAAAACCTAAATGTTGACAAAACTTTATTAGCTCTAAAAAATGTAATACTTGATGTTTTACTATACATTCAGTAAACACACACAGACATAGATCTATGCCAATAAAACTAAAACACTAACCTCCTTTAAATCTACTCTACTCTTTTCACAGTTAGAAGCTAGGCATCATAAATTTTTAAAATTAGTGTCTGTGTGCAGCAATTTTGTTTATCCTCTTGTTTCTAAAGCTTAACACATAAATGCGAATACATAAAAATGTAACACTTGATATAAAACAAATCAGATAAATTAATTCTTTTTAATGAACAAATGCAGTCGCTGAAATGTATATAGTTGTTGGTTCCAGAATTGCAATTTACATGGAAAGTGTAGTGATAGTCTAAAACACTAATAAGATTTGCAATTCCAAGTCTGGAAGATAAGGAGCATAAAAGTCACCACTTCATTCTGACAAGAAAGAAGCTAAACAAACCGAAATCTAAATTTCTGTAGCCTCAGTTTTTATACCTATTAAATGAGGTAGAAACATCTATTCCATAACAATACTTGACCATCAGAGTTATAATAGATGTAAAAGATTGACCTACCACATGTCTAGGTCAAAATAGGAAATCATGAGAAAAACATGTTAAGCTTGTTTAATGAGCAATGACAGAAGGAGCAAAATTTCTCTCATAAAAATTTTTCTCACAGAGGCAGGACATAGCTTTGGCTTGTTTTATTAAATATTAAGTCATCAGAATAGTGTTTAAGTCCTATTCAGAAGAACCATGTTCCCCTAAGAAGCTTTGCACCATGCAGCTGAAATTTGGGATGACTGAGCATTCCTCAAAAAATGTCCAGATTCTCAGTTATTTTCATTTTTTCCATCTATTTATATGTCTATTATGAAGAACTACTTCACCAAAACATCAAATAAGCAAAATGACCAGTGATTTATTAATATTTTGAAGTATATTTTTAAAAATATTATTTTATTTATTCCAGAGAGGAAGGGAGAGGGAGTGAGAGATAGGGACATCAATAATGAGAGAGAATCATCTATTAGCTTCCTCCTGCATGCCCCTTACTGGGGTTGGAGCTGAAACCTGGGAATGTACCCTGATAGGAATCAAAGCATGACTTCCTGGTTTGTAGGTAGACACTCAATCACTTAGCAACTCAGTATGAGCTGAAGTGTATTTTTTATAAGTGCACCTCAATCTCATCTAATTCTCTCAAGAGATAAATATATGTTTGATGTTTTCCAGCTTTATAAAGTTAGAAGTTAACATACTAAAAATGATAAATTATAATGTCTCTGTGGTCTGTAGAAATGATGACCCAGAGCATGTGGTTTTATTGTTCTACAGAAATTTAACCTTTTAGCTAATTGACATTCTTATTTTCTCACTTTCCTTAATGAGTGACTCAAATACCTATAAACACAATGCATTGTCCTTCTGCTGGTGTGTAATTAGTGATCTAGGCTGAGGAAGTAGTGGCTCTTTCAAAGCTTTACCCTTGACCTGGGGTCAGCCAACACAATCTGTATGTGGCAAACTCATTAGTCAACAGAGCGGCAAACTGCAGCTTGTGAGCCACAGTTTGCCAGCTACTGGCCTAGATTATAACCTTGGGGATTTTAACCCCAAGAGATAGCCACAAGATTCAGAGGATGAAAGCACATTTAGGTGTGATTATCAGTCAGGATCCCAACAGGAAACATGGGTCACCCAAATTAAAACTATTTCAAGAGGTTTTATCAATAAAACCAGTACTTAAAACTATGGAAGGTATGAAAGAAAAATAATAATTTTATATTTATCCTACATAATAAAGACGTAATATGCAAATAGTCATTATGCAATGATGTGTAATGTCTGATCACCAGGAGGGCAGGTCAGTGAGCTACATGCAGTGGAGAACTATAGTGGCAGTGGGTGGGGTGGCCAGCTGAAGCAAGTGGAAGTGAGCTACTCACACACAGAATCATGCGCAGGGCCACCAGTCCTATCTAATAAAAGAGAAACATGCAAATTGACCTTACCTCTGCTAAGCCCACCAGCCATGCCTACCAGCCAATCAGGAGTGAGAATGCAAATTAACTAAACCAAGATGGATATAGTAACAGAGGTGGCAGGAGGCTTGGGTTTTCCTGGCCAGCCCTGGCTTCTACTCAAGGCTACAAAGTTGCAATTATAGAAGATAAATAAAACCCAACAAAAATGGCTGCAGCCATGAAGTGAGCAGGAGACTTGGGTTTCCCAAGCAATGGAGGAAGCAAAGCTTCCAGGCCTGTCTTGGCCTCCACTTAAGGCTACAAAGTTTCAATTAAGAAGATAAATAAACCCCAGATACCAAAGCCTCCGCTTGGGTTGCTGAGGGGATGTGGCCAGCCTGCAAACCACAACAGACCCCTTGCCCAGGCCACTCCATACCCCAAGAGAACACCTACACTGATCTGGGACATCCTTCAGGGCAAACCAGCTGGCCCTCCCTGTGCATCAGGTTTCTATCCAATCTAATAAAAGAGTAATATATAAATTGACCATTACTCCAGCATACAAGATGGCCACCACAAGATGACCAACAGGAGAGGACAGTTGGAAGGGACCAGGCCTGCAAGGGAGGGCCGTTGGGGGTGATCAAGCCTGCAGAGGAGGGCAGTGGTGGGTAACCAGGCTGGAAGAGGAGGAAAGTTGGGGGCGACTGGGCCTGCAAGGGAAGGGTATTTGTGGGGGACCCAGGCCTGCAGGGGACAGCAGTTAGGAGTGACTAGACTAGTTAGGGTGTGATCAGGATGGCAGGCAGAAGAGGTTAGGGGCAATCAGGCAGGCAGGCAGGCAGGTGAGTGGTTGGGAGCCAGCAATACTGGATTAGAGATGGTGCAGGCTGGGCCCCCTGTGCATAAATTTCATGCACCAGGCCTCTAGTCCTATCTAATAAAAGAGTAATATGTAAATTGATTGTGCCTCTGCTACACCCACCAGCCGATCAGAGTGAGTATGAAATTAACTCAATCAAGATGGCTATGGCCACAGAGAGAGCAGGAGGGAGGCTTGGGTTGCCCTGGCGATGGAGGAAGCCAAGCTTTCCACACATCCTGGAGGCCCAGGCCTCCATTTAAGACAATGTTTCAATAGCTGTGCAAGCAGAAGGCTTGGCTCTGCTCCAGACTACGAAGTTTCAATTGTAGAAGATAAATAAATCCCAGATATCAGGGCCTCCACTTGGGTTGCCCGGGGGCATGGCCTGCCTGCAAACCACCACAGGCCCCTTACCCAGGCCACCCCATTCCCCAAGGGAACACCCAGCTTGATTCAGGACACCCTTCAGGGCAAACCAACCAGTCCTCACCTATGCACCAGGCCTCTATCCTATCTAATAAAAGAGTAATATGTAGATTGACCATCACTCCAACACACAAGATGACTCTCCCCATGTAGTCAAAAGATGGATGCTGCCGTGTGGACACAAGGTGGCCACCACAAGATGGCCAGCAGGGGAGGGTAGACAGGAGGGATCAGGCTGGCAGAGGAGGAAAGTTGGGGGTGACTGGGCCTGCAGGGGAGGGCATTTAGGGGTGAACAGGCCTTTAAGCGAATGTAGTTAGGGGCAAACAGGCTGGCAGGGAGAAGTTAGGCATCAATCAGGCTGGCAGCGGAGTGGTTTGGGGTTATCAGGCTGGCAGACAGAAGAGGTTAGGGGCAATCAGGAAGGCAGGCAGTGAGCAGTTGGGATCCAGCAGTCCTGGATTGTGAGAGGGATGTCCCAGATTGGAGAGGGAGCAGGCTACTCTGAAGGACACCTCGCCCCCACCCCGTGCATGAATTTTGTGCACCAGGACTCTAGTATATATATAAAAGGCTAATATGCTAAGTGTCCAACTGTCTGACTGGTTGGTATGATGTGCGCTGTCCACCACAGGGCAGACACTCAGCTCAGTAGCTGCTATGACACTCACTGGCCATTTACAAAGAAACAGCACCATGGACCTGGTGCTGACAAAACAGCACTTGGCTTCCCCCAAATGGACACAGGCCCCATCACCACCCAGGAGCAACAGCTCACCAAATTGGCATCAACGCTGCCGATACCCATGGCACAAAATGCAGCCCAGAGCCCAGCCCAACCCGGAAATGGTGGTGGTGGGTGCCAGGCAATGACATCATGTGTCAACACCTAGCTTCCTCTTTAGCAACTATTGACTAGCCTCCTTGTAGTTTCTTCAGACCAGGAACACAATTTGCTCTCTAGCCAGGTGGAAACATTTCACATTGTAACCAAATGTCTGTGAAGCGTTTTCCTGTGCCTCATCTCATTTGATACTCACAGAAGTCCTGGAGTAGGTAGATAGGATACTTGGTGGAATCCTATTTTCTTTTCATTAGCTGGAAAATGGAGATTTAGAAAGCTTAGAAACTTGACTCAACTGAAAAGAAGAAATGGTGGACCTTGAAAATGACTTCAGGTTTTCTCACTGCTCAGAATATTGTTAAACACTTCTGCAGTTAAATATTTTACCTTTTATTCTCCCTGTGTGATCTATAATAATAACCTGCTTTGTGTAGATATGACCTGCTGTGTTGCTGACAATTACTTGGAAGAGAATTTGGGGTGCTTCACTGGGCTGGCAAAAGTTTGGCTACATCAGAAAGCAGGTCTAATTAAGCAAGTTTATTCTATATCTATAAAAGGCTAAGTTGATTCATGCATGAATGATCATATGAAGCTCTCATTGGTGCTAATCCTACGCATGTGTTTCGACCTGTCATTGTCGATTGTGAATTGGGTTGACACTTCTATTATAGGCAAAGGATGAATAGCGATATTAAAATATTTCTTCCAATTAACTTCTTTGATCAAGTAATAGCAGAGAAGCTGTTACCATTCCAAAACCAAAAGTGATAAAGAAGTCCCCATAACACAAAAGAGAGAGACTTATAGCAAGGATTTCTTTGAGAGGAGCAGTATTCTTTCGTCAGGGACCCAGTGATCTGAAGGTACTTCTTGGAGAGAGAGCCAGAGAAATAATTCCATGACCCCACTTCCTTCCTTCAGTCTTTCACTGTGGTATCCCACTAAGAATTGAAATGGAAGCCAATGGGCACAGAAATCAGGGTTTTGTTGTAAACAAGGTCAGCCTCTTAGAGTACAAGGCTGAGTAAAGTGGATCAAAAGAAGATATGAAAAGAAACATATGGCTAAAATAATGAGTTGTTTTTTTTTTCAAGAAGTAGGGTCACTTGACAGCCATTTATAAAAATCCACCAATCAGTGTCCTTCAATCGCACTAGCAAAGCGTGTGTATGTGTATGTGAGAACAAGAAAGAAGGCAATAATGGCTGAGGAGTTCACTCTGATGTCTGTTGGAGTGCACAAGTGCACATGCACATGCAGCAAGATATAGTATAGCCCAGCTGGCATGGCTCAGTGGTAGAGCATTGACATATGAACCAGGAGGTCACAGTTCCATTCCTGGTCAAGACACGAACCTGGGTTACTGGCTCAATCCCCAATGTGGGACATGCAGGAGACAGCCAATCGATGAATTCTCACATCATTGATGTTTCTCTCTCCCTCTCCCTTCTTCTCTGAAATAAAAAATATATATATATTTGTTTTAAGAAGATATAGTAGAAGTGGAATTTAACTATTTTCCCCTAAACATGTAAATTCCTAACATGATTTGTTCTAGGTTCTCTAGTTGCTTTAGATGTTGATTGATATTCTTGTTGTTTTCTGAAAGAATTCAACTTTTGAGCATGTTCTTTATAAGTCACTATCTATAGATTACTTAATAGAGCAATTTTCAATAGCAACTGTGATCAAATTCAAACAATGACATTAAATTTTGAGGAAATATTCTCTGTCTAAAATTATTTATGTAGTTGTAGCAAATATAAATTATCTCAGTAATCTGTAAAATTTTCACTTTGATTTTTATATCTGGTCTGCAAAAATGAGTTTAACACCTGGCCAGGTAGCTCAGTTGGTTAAAACATCATATCAATATCATATCAATACATGAAAGGTGTGGAGGTGTGGGTTCACTCTCTGGTCAGGGAACATACAAAAATGAACCAATTAATGCATAAATAATAGAACAGCAAATCCCCCCCCCCTCTCTCTCTCTTTCCCTTCCTTCCCTCCCCATTTCTCTAAAATAAATCAACAAATTTTTAAAAATGCATTCAATACTTAATGTCTTTTGCTTTGAAACGTAAGTTCCACCTAATTATCCTTTTTGCTAGTCATCTGATCACTTGTTTCTATTTCCTCTGCATAGTTCACAGAGTGAGGAAAATCTGTGAACAATTTTGAAATGGGCAAAAAAGATCAAAGGGTAGTTATCTTTTAACTACTCAGTCTTTCATTTTTACCTATCTATTAACTTATAAAAAAACAAAAACAAAACAAAACCCACACCTGGTAATTATTGCAAGTGTGTTTTTTTTTTCCATAAGTATGCAAACCAACTCTGGCCAATGAAAAACAATTGATTAATTCCTGTGGATATTGACTAGTTTTGCATCTATTGTGTGCTTAATACAAGTGTGGGTGTTTGAATTCTCCTCGAAACCAACTGTTAACAACTTAGCATTTCCCGCATTACTTGGTTAGTTACACAAAATCTTTAACACATATTTTATATTTGTACGAGAGTCATGATTTTACCATTAAAATAAATTAACTTTTACTGATAGTGTAACTAAAGCCAAGGCAGTCCTGATTTAAACTGGAGAAGGCATTTTAGTTTCTCAAGAAGCTTTAAAAGATATTGCTGATTCCTAGAGGGTGTAAGAAGTATTGCTCAGCAGTAGTTCAAGTAAACATCAATTTAAGCACCATAGGCTTTCTTTGTCAAATTGATAAAAGAAACGACTTAAAAAGACAAACAGATATAATGCTTCTTAACTTGATCTGTGATTTTTATGAGCAACTACAGTGTTTAAAAAGCCTGTTGTGTAGTACTTCGAAAATACCTCAGAGAGTGACAGGGTTTGATTTCTGTTCTTTTTTATGGTAGAGAAAAAAAAGTAATTTTATTGCTGTTTGAATATTTTTATACCTATCCTTCATACTTGGGCTGCCTTGTCATGAAAAGTGTGGGTTTCCTACTGTTCCGTATTGTTATCAGGTTGAGGAGAAAGGGTTTCCATCTCACGCAAGATTAATTAGGTTTTTACCAATTTAAAAGGTATCATCTGTATCCTGCAGGTTCAGAAAGAATTTGGCAGCATCTTCAATCACTTCCCAGTGTGCCTGTATACCAGTATATATAAATAATCTGAAGGTGAGTATGCTTTGTGTTTAAGTACAGAGAACTTCTTCCTTTGAAAGTTTTAAATTTCATGTTTCTTGGATAATAGCCGAAGTTTCATTCCTATATAAAGTGCCAATACTAAGCAAGTATATATTTTTTAATTGGTGCTCTTTGAAATGGGAATTATGCTTAATGCCATGAACTGTAGATATAGATATGTGATAGATGACCAATTAGAAATAAAAACTCAGATGTATTTAAATATTGCTAATTGGCACTTTGCTTTAAACAAAAATAAAACAGTATTGGTATGTATTTAGATCAACTACCCCTTGTGACACATGAGCAAATGTTCATAGAAATTATATCCATTCATTATTATTGCTATATCCTGTTAAAAATTGACAGAAGTAGACTTTCCTGTGAGTTTGGCTGCTAAGGGATAGAGTAAAATTCTACTTCATCCTCATTTTCTACAGACCCTAAAGCTTTGAGTGTATCCTTATGAGTTGATGAAAATAAACACAATCTCCTTCACAGCAAAAGGAACCATTTATACAATAAAAAGACAACATACTGAATGAAAAATAATATTTGCAAATCATTATCTGATAATCGGCTAATACCCAAATCATGTAAAGAACATCCACAATAGAAAAAACATACACACAACAATCCAATTAACATTGGGCAGATGATCTGAATAGATATTTTCCCAAATGATACATTCAACTGGTGAACAAGTACATGAAAAGGTGTTCAATATCCCCAAACAGGAAAATGCAAATCAGGACCACAATGAGACATCACCTCTTCTTTATCAGAATGGCTACCATCAAAAAGACAAGAAATAACAAGTGCTCACAAGGTAGTGGGGGAAAGGGGACCTTTGTGCACTGTTAGTGAGAATGAAAATTAGTGCAACCAATATGGAAAACAGAATAGAGCAATGGTTGGCAAACTGTGGCTCGCAAGCCATGGTTTGCCACTCTGTTGACTTAATGAGTATGCCGACCACTGGACTAGACTAAATGTTACTGTGTAGTTGGAAGCTGTGAGGATTAAGCAATTGTGGCCTATTGTGTTCAAAGAGGTAAAGGGTAATAAAATAGTAGTCAGCAAACTCATTAGTCAACAGAGTGGCAAACCGCGACTTGTGAGCCACATGTGGCTCATGAGCCACAATTTGCCGACCACTCATATAGAGGGTCACCGAAAGATTAAAAATAGAACTACCATATAATCTAGCAATTTCACTTTAGGCTATTTATCCAAAGAAAATGAAAACACTGACTCAGAAAGATAGAGTCATTTTCATGTTCAATATAGCATTAATTATATTAGCCAAAATATGGAAACAACCTACATGTCCATTGATGAATGAATAAAGAAATTTGTGATATCCTATCTAATAAAAGAGTAATATGCAAATTGCCATCACTCCAACACACAAGATGGCTGTCCCCATGGGGACACAAGATGACCACCACAAGATGGCCAGCAAGCAGGGGTGAGGGGGGCAGTTGTGGGCAATTAGGCCAGGAGGGGAAGGCAGTTAGGGTGGACCCAGGACCACAGGGGAGGACAGTTATGGAGGACCCAAGCCTGCAGGGAAGGGCAGTTAGGGGGAACTAGGTCTGCAGGGAAGAGCAGGGGGGGGGATGGGGAACCAGGCCAGCAGGAAAGGGCAGTGGGAGTGGGAAACAAGGCCTGCAGGGGAGGGCAATTAGGGGTGACCAGGCCTATAGATTGGAGAGATGCAGGCTGGGCTGAGGGATACCCCTCCCCACCACCCATGCATAAATTTCATGCACCTAATTCCCTTTTATCTCTTCATAGAGATGACCAAGAACAATTTCTTGATTTCTATCTCCAGGGCAAAATGGTTCTGTCTTCATAGACATCTAAAATGTTCAGATTTGTGATTTGGGGTATATGATTAAATGTAAGGCAAAGTATAAAATACAGACATACTTCAAACACTATTCCTCACTTTCTCTCCCTCTCTCAGTCTCTCCCATGCACATGCACATGCACGCACGTGCGTACACACACACACACACACACACACACACACACACACACACATGTGGAGAAATGATACTGCTAGGTTTTGAACCTTCAGAATAACTAATTTTAGATTTGAAGGCTCTTAGGGCAATTAAAACTACCTTAGTCTTTTATGTATTGGGCAAACTTTCAGTACCAAACTCTGATATACCTGCTTCACTAACATGCAGTATTGCCTGTAATAAAAGTTATGGGGAACTTATACTTCCTAATTATGTCAGGTATACATCACATTGCCTTTCCCTTTTCCACATCATAGTGACCGTAAGATTTCTTGAATGATTGATGTTGCTTCAATGGCTTAAATCTTTGCTTTTCATTCTTAATGTATTTGTTTCTACTTGGCCACTCGTAAGAATGGGAGTCACCTTTATAAGCTGAGCCCTTTGTCCACTTTAGTAGAGAGTTTTGAGCGCATCATTGCTTCCCATCATAAATTAAATGTCCCAGGGTCATGTTGCTTTTCTACTAAAAGGTCGAGTTCTGCTTGCTGCCAAGGAAACCCTGATTCTTTATAGTGGGCAGCAGGGTAATAAGAGAGGAGTCAGGGCCTGGGAAAACAGATGCTTACCTGCTAGGGAGCCCACGTGACATTAGAGAAGCAGTGACCAACTAAAAGTTTGAACTTTTTAATGTTATTAACTACATGCTTTTCTCATTCTACTGTTTAACATCCTTGAGTCAGTTTAATTACACCGTGCTTACTAATGGAGGGACTTACAATAGTGCCCAACACATCACATTCCTATCACACACAGTCAAACCCCAATCTGTTATTGTTAGGTGAAAGAAAAAAAACAAAAAACCTCCTACTGACTCAAGTCCTAAATTTACATTGAACAGTTCTATTTCACTGGATTCCATTTGTTAACAGCATTTCCATACATTGTATTTACAGACTGACTTATAATAGTGACAACCTGTATAAGATTGAACCATACCTATCTACAAGTTTTTGCTTGAAAACACATAGCATAAGTGGAAACCATAAAACAAAAACTTTTATATATTTTAATTAGCATACAGAGCTATCTAATTTATACTGAAAACAGAAAGCAGAATTTATATCACTGGATATTCAGAGCAGTCTACGTGTGCTTTAGGTTGTAAAGGAAGTCAAATAGTAAGCACAGATGACATTCCATTGCTTTTGTCACATTGATTTTTCCTGATCCTGCCCTTGGGATCATTTACTACAAGTGTCTATCATGTGAGAGTGAAGAGTTTGGGAAGCTCTTCAGAGAAACACCACTTCTTATTTAACAACAAACTGCTCTTCTGCCCTTTCCAGATTGTGAGATACAGTAATACATCTTCCCTCACAGACACTGTGGTTGAAATTGTTTAATGGTCAGACAATATTTAACCTCAGCCAGTGATTTTTTGTTCCTAAATGATATTCCCCATTAGCAACATATAGCTTTGTGTTATTTTAGGAGCCCAATAGTTGCAATTAATTTTTATCCAAGGAAGGATGCTAACTACTCCAATTTATACACAGATTATCTACTGACACCTGTTATGATTCTCTTCTGAGAAAGAAGGCCAAACTGCAGGGCACTGATTGATGAAGCAACTGTTCACCAGGTCAAACTATTTTTAAGAAAAGTGATCTTTTTAAAAACTCTGTCAGTGGACCATAGTAAGAGGGTAGGTTTCATAGCTGATGGGAAAGATCGACGCTCCCCAAGAGCATGTGATAAAAGGACTCATTGTCTGTGCTATCAGGCTTGTTTCAGTGGAGTAAAAAGTTTATTCCTGATCTTAGTGCAAATGTCCTTAATAAACCCCATCAATTGGGTTGAAAATAACTAAAAAATGCTTTGTAATTCTCTACACCCCAAGATGACTCACCAAAGATGGAGGCCCATTACTTAGTGTGCTTCTGTCTTTGTTTATAGTAATTTCATTTTTGATGTGATACATTATCTATATGCCCATCAACAACTCTACAGTGATGCCCTGGGAGCAAACACAAGACAAACTACTGGGTGTTTTATATACAGTTACACACCACTTAAATGATAAGGACACATTCTTAGAGATGTATCATTAGGTGCTTTCATTGTGGTGCCAGCATCATAGAGTGCACTTACTCATAACTAGATAGTATAGCCTACTACACATAGGCTATATACTAGTAGTATAGCTAGGCTACAAGTCTGTGCAACATCTTACTATACAAAACAACAACAAATTAAATCAAGCACAAGAGAAAATGATGTGATCAATAGGTGCTGTAAACATCAGATGCATGAGACTTGTATTATAGCATACTGTCTTACAGCAAACATTTTTCTTTTTTTTTAATATATATTTTATTGATCTTTCACAGAGAGGAAGGGTGAGGGATAGAAAGCCAGAAACATCAATGAGAGAGAGACATCGATCAGCCGCCTCCTGCATGCCCCCTACTGGGGATGTGCCCGAAACCAAGGTACATGCCCTTGACTGGAATTGAACCTGGGACACTTCAGTCCGAAGGCCGACGCTCTATCCACTGAGCCAAACCGGTTTCGGCCAAACATTTTTCTTTAATTAGTAAAAAGAGTGCACTCTAACAAAAAATAGTAAATACATACCAGTAATATAGTCATTTATCATTATTAGTCATATGTGCTATACTTTTATATGAATGAAAGCATAGTAGGTTTGTTTATATCAGCATCACCATGAACATTGACTAAGGCAAGGCTACCATGTCACTAAGCTATATACATTTTTCAGCTCTGTTATAATCTTACTAGAGGCCGATGCATGAAATTCATTCAAGAGTAGGCCTTCCTTCTCCTGGCTGCTGGCATTGGCTTCCCTCTGGCACCCGGGACCTGAGATGGCTTCTTTGTGGTCACCAGCAGGCACCTGGGACCTGGGCTTCCCTCACAGCCCTGACTTTCTCTGGAAGGACGTCTGGTCTAATTAGCATATTACACTTTTATTAATATAGGTGGATCAATGGTCATGTAAGTCATCTGTCATTACCAAAAGCTTATACCATTTCCCTGAAAATAAGGCAGTGTCTTATATTAATTTTTGCTCCCAAAGATGAGCTAGGTCTTATTTTCAGGGGATGCCTTATTTTTCCATGAAGAAGAATACAGTACACATTTATTGTTAAACAAAAAGAAAAAAGGAAATTTATTACCTGTCTATGGTACGGTAGTAGTTGTCATCACAAGCCAGCTCACTAATTGGTCGCAGTGCAGCCGGAGCTGTTCAGGCAGTGCGAGGTCTCTTTAAATTAAGAGTCAAATGTCTTACAGTAGCTTCGGGGGCCTTGTATTCCAGGGAGGCCTTATTGTCGGGGAGGTCTTATTTTTTGGGGGATGCCTTATATTACAGCAAGAGGCAAAACTGAAGTAGGTCTGATTTTAGAGGGATGTCTTACTTTTGGAGAAACAGGGTATGACACATAACTATCTCTAACCAATCTCTACTATATCAAATAATATTTCATATGTTGTTGTCTGGACTCAAACACACAGTATTTCTTTCATGGTCTTCATCCTCAGCTAATGAGCCTGCTTGTTATTTTCTGATAAAATAAAAAGAACCTTTCATAACATTTTGCCATCCCAGTTACTCACTGTGTCCAGGTAAGATGACCTTCATCTTATTACTTTATTTTTTTTAATGTATTTTTTTCTAGAGATCCGGGGTGGGGGTCCCTCGATCCAGCCTGTACCCTCTTGCAGTCTGGAAACCCTCAGGGGATGACCAACTGATGCCTTAGTGCTGCCATGAAGGCGGGAAAGACTTCTACCACCACCGCTGCACTCACCAGCCATGATCCTGGCTTCTGGCTGAGCAGTGTTCCCCCTGTGGGAGCACACTGACCACCAGAGGGCAGCTCCTGTGTTAAGTGGGATCCGGCCAAAATGGTCTCTCTGACACCCCTCAAGGGGTCCCAGATTGCAAGAGGGTACAGACCAGGCCTAGAGACCCCACTGATGCATAATCACTGGGCCAGAGAAAGACACAGGAGGTTGGCCAGTGGGGGAGGGACCGTGGGAGTGCTCCAGGGCATGTCTGGCCTGTCTCTCTCAATCCCAATGCAAGCTAACCTATTGGTCAGAGTGTCTGCTCTCTGGTGGTCAGTGTATGTCATAGTGATTGGTTGACCTGTCAACTGTCTGCCCCCTGGTGGTCAGTGCACATCACAGTAAGTGGTTGAATGGCCTTAGCATATCATTAGCATTTATGCTTTGATTGGTTGAACAACCAATGGGATGACAGGACTCTTAGCATATTAGGATTTTATTACATAGGATTGGTTTCAGAGAGAAATATCAATGATGAGAGAGAATCATTGATCAAGCCCTCAACCTGGCCATGTGCCCTGACTGGGAATTGAATGGTGACCTCCTGGTTCATAGCTTGATGCTCAACCACTAAGCCATGCAAGCCAGCCATCTTATTATTTTAGGTCTGCCTAAGTAACACACATGAGTTATTATCTAAGACCAAACTTTCCATTGTGCCCTAGCTTTCACTCCTCTTGTTCACTCAGCATATTGTTTCAATGAGACTCTTGTATATTTTATTCATTCTTAATCTTTTTCCTCTTAATTGGATTATTCAACTCATAGCATAGACATCACCTAATTTCTCTCATACTGAAAAGATACAAAAAAACTTCTCTGCACCCTCACATATATTTCAAGATATCACAACTTCCTCTGATTTTCTCTAATCTCTGTCTTCAATGTAACTCTTCAATCACCTCTACAATCTCTAAACTCCATGAAGATTTTGCCTTTGTCATGCTAATTAAACTGTTTTCTTTAGAGTTCCAAATTACCTCCATACTCCTAAATCAATGGCAATGTGCCTGATTTCATCACACTCAGTTTATTAACAGCATTTGGCTCACTCTAGCAGTCCTTTGAAATCCTTTCTTCATTCAACCTCTGGGACACAACACCTCTTATAAAACAAGAATAGAGTGTCATGTCTGAGGCTGTGAGCATCTTAGGAAGCATATTTTAAAGGGTCTTATACATTGCATTAAGAAATCGGACTTTACTTAAATCACCCAGAGCCAGAGCAGGAATTTAAGAAGCTTGACACAACAGGATTTGTTTTGAAGAACAACTCTGCAAAGACTCATATTAAAACACAAACAAGCAAACCATGGGAAACTAAGTATTGGTCTCCCATATTGAATCCCTCCCATATAAGAAAATTATACTCTTTTCCATAAGAAGCAAAGAATCTTTCTCTAGGCTGATGACACTTCCATATCTACTGTTAGGCTTATCCATGTGACATACTTGGGCCAATGAAATATAATTGGACTTGAATTATGTTGTGTTCAAGAGAGGCTTTAAATGTA
>PVJN01011089.1:7888-55243 GCA_004026805.1 Lasiurus borealis | reverse complement strand
TGCTTACTCATCTAACATCTTAAAGATCACTTTATAAATGAGACTGGATTTTCATAAATAGTTTCTCACTTAAGCATAAAAACAGAGCTGGATATTTTGCTGTTGAAAAGAAATTGTTCTGCTATCAGATTTCCCCCAAACGAACATAGTGGTGATTTTTTTTTTCTTAAATTGAATATGAAAAGTAATCATTTTGTATGAACTTGCTAAGGTACCTATCTCTTGCAGAGAAAACTTATCTTTTTTTCATAAGCCACTCAGAATAAGTGAGACTAGCAAGTAAACACATTAACTCTGACTTGTGAAGGCTTTTTTTCTTAGCAAATGTATGATGCTTTTGAAGTTATCAATGTATTATCTGTAGAAATATGGACCATGAATCTCATCCACCCAAAGTTAAATAAAAATGTTCATTTGCAACAGGAAGGCTTTTATTAAGATCAGGTACATTAGAATGGCAGCCCTATCTGGTTTTATCTATGTTAAACAAGTGTTTTCTGATAAAATTTTTGAAAAGTTGAGATAGGATGGAACTACACATGGAAAAAAGAGGCCACAATCACTGTATTAAAATTAATCCCCAATATATTGAAAGCAAATAAAATACCCATTTTTATATCTTGTTTTTAATTGGTCAGGTCATAACCTCTTTGAAAATTACATGATCTATGTTACTCATGCCACAGGACCCTTTTGATCTTCGGTTGACTTGGAGGTCTGACCTTGCCTCAGAACACAAAGCATTCGTGTTAACTGATGGAAAGGTCACTGAGCTTACAGCACAGTTTTTGTGTTTTATTTTAACAGTTCAATAATAAGGTGAAGGGGAACACTCCTGAGAATGACTATAACAGATTTATTGCCTTTTTGTTATTAAGACCTTTTAAGATAATTGTTTTCAGAATTACAATATCTTTTTAGAACTTCTAGACTTCACATCAATTTATGCTGATCAGATTCTATTTCTGCTGTTTCACATTGTATTAATTTTCATTAAGTTCATTTTATTTGAGGGCTATTAGAAATTTTATTTAAAATTTATTACTTGACTAGGCACATGCTGTATGTTTTTCTCCCAAAGATAATAAGATTTAACGTATGATTCTATTTCTAAGAATGCCTATAATAAATGTTTTATTATTGTTCAAAGGTTGATATGTTATTTATACATGTATAAACATATAGCATTTTATATACTAAGATATATTTAACCTAGGTAACTTCATAAGAATACATTTTAGCTACACAAACATTGCAAGCCTCATTTAGATATTAAAAGGGCTTAACTAAATTTCATGAGAAGAATAACACACTCTTCAAGAATGTATTGGTCTGAATAAACAAAACTGAATATTAGAATTCTAAAGCAGCATTCTATAAACTAGTCTATTTTTTCTAAAACCATAAGGATCTGTATGACTTTAAACATGTTAGTTTTATTTCTAAATATTTCCCTGGAAGTGAGAATTTGTGTCTCTCCAGGCATTTGTCCATTCCATTTAAATTGTTGACTATATTGGTGTTAATTGTTTATAATATTCCTCCTATGTCATTATAACATACATAGACTCTGTAGGGTAGTACTTTTTCATTCTTAATATTGGAAAATTTTACATTCTCTATTTTCTTTCTCAGTTCAAATATTCTTGAATTTTATTGTTATTTTCAAATAACTAACTTTTGGTTTCATTGATGTTGTTTTTCTGTTTGTCCCATAACCTGGGTCATTGCTTTCTGCTCTTAATTATTTGTGTCCTTCCACTTTGAGAATAATTTTCTCTCTTCTGTTATGATTTTTAAGGTAGAAGCTTACATTGATTTTGTTATTCATTTTTATATGCTCATTTAAAGCTAAAATTATCCTCCAAGTATTATTTTTGTTTTGTTCTACAGTTTTTATATGTGATGCAATTATAATCATTTTTAAAAATATTTTCTAAATCTAATGTAATTTCCTCTTCTACCATGTGGTTACCATCTTGTTATGGTTTCTCATATAATTCTATCTTAATCAGAGGACATGCTCTTTATAATTTTAAGCTTTTAAAAATGTATTGAGCCTTTTTGTTGGTCAGTGTCTGACCTTATTGGTGAATATTTTATGTACAATAAGATAATATATACTCTGCTGTTCCTGGATGGCCCAGAAAAGAGTTCTGTTACTCAACTGTCCTATTGAGGGTGGTGATTGCCTACCAAGCAGAGCCATTGTAAACTTGACCATAGTTTTCTCTTTCTGCCAGTTGATAAGGAACTCCCCTTTAAGCCAAGGGTTTAGTCTGCAAGAGAGAAGAAACTTATGGCAGGAGTGGGGACCATGTGGATTTGGCCTGTTTCTTCATATAACTTGTTTTGTACCATTAGGGACTGTTTGGGTTTAAGTCTTTGTATACCTCTTCCATTTGATGATGGGGTCCTGCTCTATATATATATACCCAAATTTAAGTCTTAGTAGGTTAAAGAACACCCAGTTTACAATGGGAAGTTCAACTCACATGATATTTGCTGGCCCATCATTAAGCATTTGTCTGTACTAAGGTCCAGTAGGAGCACAAAAGCTGTTCCAAAAAGAGAGTAGTTATCCACAAAGAATGCCAGGACTTGGCAACAGAATCCTAAAGGCTCTACTGTGCACTGTGATTCACCTAAAGAGGCCTGCCCAAGGCACCAACAGCATCCCTATCTGACACTAATATGTGGAGAATCACTGGACAGGCTGAATCATATGACCCAAGTGGCAAAACAGTGTGCATGGTAGCGTGGATCTATTTGCAGAGTCTATTCTTATTCTGGGTCTCACTCAAAACTAGCAGCTTTTCAGGTCACTAAATAAATGGGCCAGATACTCAGATAAGGCTCAGAACAAGAGAATATCCAATCTGATCTCAAAATTTATTATATCATCCAGGCTACTTCCAAATTGTTTCCAGGGGACCGACTCCATTTGAAAATTAAAGTGGAAAATCCTGCTAAGTTTTGTCTGATTCTTAGCAGAAAGATTTATAGAACTCCTGGATATGTCTCTTAGATCACAGCCCAAACCAAATCTCTAAATATCTGTGTGTAGTACCAGTAGAATAGCCTCTAAAAAGCCATCTAGGAAGTTTTACTTTGTGAGGAGTTTCATTTTGATATAAATTGATCTTTGAGTATTTGTTTAAAGATATGAACTAGGCAAAGTCATCTTATAACACCAAAGGTTTTAGTTTGCTGTATTTTGGAAACCATTTGGAAAATGATTAGAACCAAATAATTCCATACATATGAGAAAGGTAAAAATTGAGTAGTACTTTTCATTGAAATTTTCTGTGAACACTGGATCTGAATGCCATAGTTAGGCTAACCTTCCACTGATTCTGTAAAAATGGTGAATATGTATATTTAAATACAATCTAGATTTACAGGCATAATATGTAGTAAGAAAGCAAGGAAGAATACTTTAAATGTGGATTTTTTCCCCTAGAAATTATAGAATTTATTTTATGTAACATTATGAATAAAATGAATTTTTGAAGTTCCTGTGCATTTAATTTTATAATTTGTAATTTATAATAATTTTATTCTACATTGATAATACTGTGTTGGGGCCAGTGAAGAATATTAAGAAGGCCAGGAGACTATTTAGAATTTTAATATTACCTTAAAATATTGGATAAATCCAAATGAATTCTGAGAGACAGTCTTTTGCCATTTATTCTCACCTAATTAAAATGTAGAAAGCACAGAAATAAATTCAGTCAGAGAATGATAAAAAAGAAAGCAGAATAAAAGTGACATTCCCAAGATGCTATAGTAGGAAGCCATCAAGACCATCATGCCTTACCCTCGAAACAATCAATTTAACAACAACATATGGACAATTTCTCTTTGTGAGAAATTACAAACTGAAAGGTTTCTGTACCTTGGAAGAACACGAATCCAGACTGGACTCTCACTAGAGTCCATGGCCCCTGGCACAGTGCCATATGATCAGGAAGAAACCCTCTAACTCCCAGCTTTACTTAGGGAAGTAAAAGAGTTGATTTGCATGTCCAGCACCTCAACTTTTCCGACGGGATTCCCCAGAAGACTGGATTCTGATATGCCAGTGTCAGAGCTCTGATAATACAGCACAGTGTGGCTGCCTAGAGAACAGATGTGGAAATCTGAGCTGGTAGATGCCATACACAAAAGTCAACTAAAAACGGGGATTACAACAAACTAAAAAAAAAAAAAAATCCACTCAAAGGAAACAGTTAACAGAGGGGAAAGACAACCTATGGAATGGGAGAAAATATTTGTAAGCCATATATGATAAGGGCTTAATCTCCATAATATATGAGAAAATCCCGTCTTTCCTTAATTTAAATCCCCCAAAACTAATAATTTTATTTGAAAATGAGCCAAAGAATTGAATAGAAATTTCTCCAAAGAAGACTTACAAATGACCAACAGTTCATGAAAGCATGCTCAATGTCATTAGTCATCAGGAAATGCAAATTAAAACTACAATAAGAAATCAATTTATTGTCACTTCACAGGATATAATTTTTTTTTAACCGTTGGCAAAATTGTAAAGAAATTGGAACCCTTGTGCACTGTTGGCAGGAATGCAAAATGGTCCAGCTACTATACAAAACAATTTAATCTTCAAAGATTAAAAATCGCACTACCATTGATCCAACAATCGTACTTCTGGGCATTTATTTAAAATAATTGAAGTCAGAATCTTGAAAAGATATCAGTATTCTTATGTTCATTGTAGTTCTGTATACAACAGCCAAAATGTAGAAACATGTAAACAACCTAAATATTTCCCGACAGATGAATGCATAAAAAAATACAATACACAAATACAGTGACAAGACTATTTAGCCTTAGGAAAGAAGGAAATTTCACAATATATAACAACATGAATGAACCTTGAGAACATTATGCTAAGTGAAATAAATGTCACAGAAAAATACTGGATGGTTACTTTTATATGAGGTATCTACATTACTCAAATTCATAAAAACCTTGGTGGTTCTCAGGGTTAGAGGAAGGAGGAAACGGGGAGTTACTAATCAACAGCATCAAGTTTCAATTATCAAGTTGAATAATTCCACCCAGCCCATGTGGTTCAGTGGTTGAGTGTCTACCCATGAACCAAAAGGTCAAAGGTTTGATTCCCATTCAGGGCACATGCCCCGGTTTCAGGCTCGATCCTGATGAGGGACAGGTGTAGGAGGCAGCCTATCAATGTTCTCTCTCATCAATGTTCCTACTTTTCTCTTCCTTTCCCTCTCTCAAAAAAAAAAAAAAAACCCACAAAAAACAGATCAATAGAATGTGTTAAAAATAAAAAGATAATTTTAATTTACATTTTCAAACAACACAAAAAAGAGGGGCTTTTATATTATTTAAATATCGATGGTGCTTTCAGATTAAGGCAACACAAAGTCATAGTCTTCTCACGTACAATTACATATGAAAAAACACTGAGTATTTGCCATCAGTATGTAATTTCTTTCCATACATGTGATTTCCATATTAAATAGGTTAATTTCTAGGTTCTTGATTATATTCCATTGGTTCATCTCTCTCTGTGTTAATATCAACTTAATAAATATAGTTTTATAGTTAGATATGTGGCATCTCCACTTTCTATTCAAAATTATTTTGGTTGTTATTGGTCCTTACTTCTTCAAAATTAATCACATTGTGATGGTCTATGAAGTTTTGTTTAGACTTGCAGTGATAACAGGTTAATGGAAATTGATAGGATTTTTTATATGGAATTTTTGTGTTCTTGTACATCGTTTTCCTCTCTATATATTGTTATGTTATTGCTGCTATAATACTTTCTGTTACTTGTGTATGATAATGCAATTCCTTTACTATGTAGATTTTTGCATCCAGACTATTGTTGAAATCCCTGGTTAATTTTTATAATTTGTTCATTTCACTCATGTAATTTCCAAATATGAAAGTATGTTTCTTACTTTTTAATCATCATACATTAAGACTTCTTGATTTGATATTGAAGCTGTGATAGTCTAAAAAATCATATATTCTCTCTGCTACTTTGACAATGAAATGTGTGGTTAACTTGGTTGAATGAATCAGATTTCCTGAATCTGCCCCTTATAGTGCTGTGACCAAACTCATTTAATTCAGCTAAGCTTTAGTTTTTTTTAACCCTTAAGTTGGATAAATTATTCAATAGCAACCATTTAATTATTCAATGATAATTCCTAACTTGTAGGATTAAATTTCTAAGAATCTGAAATGAATGTAATACATAAAATCTACATCTTCCACTCATTGATAGATTTACACAATTGTTAGTAAAGAGTGAAAATGTTATAGATCTCCCATGTCTAATTGTGGTCAGCAAAAAAATTGTAAGTTTATTTGTGCTGAGATACTTTTTAAATAATAAATAAAAGTAACTACTGCATAAAATTTATAATGTAGACTTAAGATAGATCTTTGAAAAATATTACTTTAAAGGGATAAGCTGATAAACAATTAATTGTCTAGAATAGTCAGGTATAGCAAATTAGTTAGGAGTTTTCAGGGGTAAAAATAAATCTGTAAAATGGAACAAAATTTTCAACCTAAAATAAGAAATGTGGCCTCTGCCCATTCTTGGCAAACTGATTGCTATTTTTTATTTAAAAGCAGACATCTGTAGCCACTCTACAGATTATGAGAATTGTGATCAGAAACACAACATATGGTACCAAGTGATGAATCTGAACAGATACAGCTAAGTTTAGATCTAACTAAAATTTCTAGATTTCACTTTAAAACTACATGTACGAAACATTCTGGCATCATTTATCATTACATGGAGTTAATATATGATTTTCTCATTCTTAACTGTTCTCTTAAACTACAAGTATGTGGTTAAAAACACAAAACTAGGATTTAGACTACTGTAATTGAAGTGGTACACTTGCTATTTGGTATTCCAGATCACTTCTCATATTCTTGACTCTTTGTTGATATTCAACAACACATTCATAGTTACATAATTGAAATATATTGACAGTATAATATACATTGGAAGAATGGTGGGGCCATCCATCTGTGATCCTTCACTTCTTGTTATATAGTTGGACACATAAGAATTATTGTATTATCCTCATTACATTTAAAAATGTCAGTGTTTTGGGACTAGTGCAATAGGTGTGTGATAAATTGTCTCTAGACCATTTGCCCAGAAATCTTTTTGGTTTGTTTTGTGCTATTTTCTTAAAGATTAGGTTAGTGATTAAGAGTACAAACCTAGGAGTTGGACTACTGGAATTAAAGTCCCAACCCCTGCACTCATTTGCTGTTGAAATTAGAAAAAGTTATTTAACTTCTCTGTACCTCAGTTTTCTATTTCCAAGATAGGAGAAATAACAGTTTTATCTTATTGTGTTTTATGAGGTGTAAATGGCATAATTGGACAAAGTTACTTATACCAGCATCTGATATATAATTAAACACTCAACAATTGTTAATAATTATAATTTGTTTATCATGATTTGACATTATTTATGATCATTATCACCAAATACCTGGCCTCATCTCAGAAAGATGAAACCAATCTTTTTGTTGTTTAGATTCCTAAACTTATCTATGTGTTTCAGTTCCTAATTTTACCCAAGTATTTAAGAAGGAAAGGTGACAGATCCCATTCTCAGAAATCCAGTACCATCTAAGGAATTTGCTATTATCATTAACCTTTAAAAACATTATTTTCAAGCTCGTGAGATACTTTACCTATTCTCCTCCTGGAAGGAAGGGGGCGCTTGAAAGCCATCCTTATACTTGTCTCATTATGAATTCATTATGGTCTGTGTCTCCTCAAGGTCTAAGATTTCCAAATTCAAAAGTATGATCTTAGACTCTATTATAACAATTTTATACCAATGTACAGTGTGTGTTTGTTTATTTTTTAGACTAGAGGCCCCAGCACACAATTAAAGCATGTGTGTATAGAGTCCCCTAGTCCTAATCTGTCATCAGGGTCATGTCCAATGCCCTGTGATGTCTTGCATGCTCTGTGGTTGCTGCTGGGGCCCCGGGGGAGAGGGAGGGAAAGGCTCAAGAAGTGCTCCAGCACCTCCGTGTAACTGATTTTTTTTTATTGTTCTTCTGTCATTATGGCGTCATGACCACAGGCCTTTTATGATATAGATTGTTTTGGAATGTGGGAAATTACCACAAATTTAGAAGCTTAGAACAATATGCGCTCATTTGCTGATCTCTGTTGTTTAGAAGTCCAGATGGAATCCACCAGGTTCCCTACTTAGGATATCACAAAGTCAAAATCAAGCCAGCCATCCTGAGCTTTTTTTTTTTTTAGGTTATGGGGGAAAATATGCTTCACTGTCTCATGTCCTTGATGAGTGCTAGAATAGGGTTGATCTTAGTCCTTTATACATGGTCTTAATTTCTTTCCACATGGTCTTTCATTTCCAAAACAGCAGTGCTGTATCAAATACCCTCATGCTTCCAATTTCTGATTTCTTACTCTGCTACGGGTTGGAGAAAACTTTCTGCTTCTCTTCTGCTCATGTGAGTAGATTAGTCCCACATCCATTCTTAAGGAGGACTAGTTTAAAACATTGAAAATTTACTTTTGCCATGTAACTGGACATAATTACAAAAGTAATACCATGGGATAAAGGTAATTGGGGCCATTTTAGAAAATTTCAAATAGTATTCAGGCAATGGATGTGTGATGATCTAGTGCTTTGGTCCTGTGGAGAAGTTTTAGGATAATAGAATTGCATAGAAATATAGTAAAATAATACTTAAAAATATTTATATTTTACCAACATATGCCTTGCATTATTTTTCATATATGGTTGGTTGCCAAAACAATTGTTTTATAAATTACTATATAAAAAATGAATGAATAAAGGTGAGATGAGATACTAAGGCATCATGATATTTATTGGCTCTCCATTTAGTCAGGTTGATTGCTGAATTTTCATTTAGTCATTTTTTCTTTTTAAATCATCACTTACTAAATTATTTTTAAAAACTTAATTTCTAGAAAAAAAAATGCTGCATTATAAGCAGAGGTGTCTTAAGCCTTGTCTCAGAACAGAGGGAACAGCTGAGGATCACACAGGGAGTGTTTGTTGGCGAGTTCAGGGGCAACAATACTCCAGGAGAAAGTGGGGGGACTGCTGGATGGGGCTCTCCTGACTGGGAAGCCTCTATTGCTACTAGGTTTCCTCCTAGAGCTGCCTGCTTGGACACGAAGATCACCCCATGTTGAAGGGGAGGATGGATGTTATCAGAAGCCTGAAAATCTACAAATATAGGACCCACTGAGCAGCTACAAACTCCAGAACATCAATCCCCAATTGGCTCAGGCACACGGATTGAAAGGAGCTCTACACTCCACCAAGGAAAGGTCAGATTTTGTCTGAGATGAGGAGAGAGAGAACTACATAACCAAACACCTGAGGGAGGGAGACCATGGGCAGACAAAAAATCAGTCTGCATATGAACGAAAAGCAGGCATCACCAGAAAAGGAGGTAAATGAAATGGAGGCAAGCAACCTGCCAGAGAAAGAATTCAAAGAAATGTTCATAAGGTGGCTGAAAAGAATGGAAGGCAAATTCAACAATATGAGTAAGAACGAAGAGAAAATGAAGAAGAACCAAAAAAAAAAAGAAAAGAAAAATGACATTGCTACTGTAAGAAACTCAATAGAAAGCATCAAAAGTAGACTAGAAGAAGCAGAGGACCACATCAGTGAGCCAGAAGATAATGTAGGAAAAAATACCCGAGTAGAGCAACTTCTAGGAAAAAAAAAATTACAAAGCAGGAGGAAAGCCTAAGGAAACTTTGAAACAACACTAAATGAAACAACACTAAACAAAACAACATCTGTACAATAAAGGCTCAATTAGGAGAGGAAACTGAGTAAGGAATAGAAAACCTCTTTGAAAAAATAATGACAGAAAACTTCCCTGTTTTCTAATAGAAGGAAGCAAAAACCCATACAAATCCAAGAAGCTCACAGAGTCCCAAGAAAAATGAATCCCAAAGACCGATGCCAAGGCACATTATAATTAAATTGGCAAAAGCAATGACAAAGTAAGAATCTTAAAAGTGGTCAAAGAGAGACAGAAACTTACCTACAAAGGAACCCCCATCAGACTAGGGACTGATTTCTGAATAGAAATTCATCAGGCCAAAAGGAAATTGAATGACATTATACAAAGTCATGCAAAGGAAGGGTCTGAATCCAAAAATACTGTACCCAGCAAGGCTATCAATTAAAATTGAAGGTGAAATCAGGAGCTTCACAGCCAAAAAAAGGACTAAGGGAATTTATTACCACCAAACCAGCAATGCAAGAAATGCTAAAGGAAAAAAAAATGCAGCGAAGGAACACAAGGGTTAAGAAAAAAATGGCTACAAATAAGCACCTATCAATAATAACTTTAAAGTAAATGCTTTAAATGCCCCCATCAAAAGACATAGGATAACGGATTGGATAAGGAAACACAAGCCATATATCTGCTGTATACAAGAAACCAACCTCAGAAAAACACACACACAGAGACTGAGGGTGAAGAGATGGAAAAAGTTTAGCAGGTGAATGGAAATGAAAATAAAAATCTGGGGTAGCAATATTATATCTGACAAATTAGATCTCAAAGTGAAGGACATAACAAGAGATAAGGAAGGCCACTTCATAATACTAAAGGAAACAATCCAACAAGAAGAAATAATTCTGGTAAATATACAAGCACCCAATAAAGAAGCACCCAAATACATAAAAAAAAAACTCCTGTAGGATATCAAGGGAGAGATTGATATCAATAAAATTATAGTAGGGGACTTTAATATCCCACTATCATCATTGGACAAATCCTCTAAATATAAATCAGCAAAGAAACATCAATCCTAAATGACTCACTAGACCAGATGGAATTAATTGACATCTTCAGAACATTTCAGCCCAAAGTCACAGAATATTCATTCTTCTCAAGTGCACATGGGTCATTTTCAAAGATAGACCATATGTTGGGTCATAGGCAAAGTCTCTTCAAATTCAAGAAGATAGAAATCATATCAAGCCTCTTCTTAGATTACAGTGGCATAAATCTGAAAATCAACTACAATAAAAACAATCCAAAGGAATCAAACACATGGAGACTAAACAGCATGCTATTAAACAATGATTAGGATACCAGAGAGATCAAGGAAGAAATAAAAAACATCATGGCAACAAATGACAGGGACAACACAACAATCCAAAATTTATGGGACACAGCAAAATCAGTCTTGAGAGAGAAATTCATAGCTCTACAAGCCTACTGCAAAGAACAAGAAACAATGATAATAAATTACCTAACCCTTCAACTTAAAGAGTTAGAAAGAAAAGCCCAGTGTAAGCAGAAGAAAATAAATAATAAAGATCAGAGTGGAGATAAATGACAGAGATCAAAGAAAGAATACAGAAAATCAACAAAACCAATAGTTGGTTCTTTGAAAGAATAAACAATACAGTGGTACCTCGAGATACGAGTTTAATTCGTTCTGTAACCTTGAGGCGTGGGAAACTATGAGACGCTGGAGTTGCAGTAAACTGGTGGGTCGTGTTCAGCAGCCGGCCGTTCTGCCTGATTACTCCTATCTCAAATGTTGCTCATATTTCAAAGCAAAAATTGCTAGCTTGGCAGCTAGAATCTCAAAAATCTCGTATGTTAGGGCACTCGTATCTCGAGCTACCACTGTATTGATGAACTTCTAGCCAAGTTCACCAAGAAGCAAAGAGAAGACCCAAATAAACAGAATAAAAAATGAAAGAGGTAAAATAACAGATCCCATTGAAATACAAAGGATTATTTAAAAATACTATGAACAACTCTACTCCAACAAACTGAATAACCTGGAAGAAATGGACATATTCCTAGAAAAATATAACCTTGCAAAACTCAATCTGGAAGAATCTAAACATCTCAATAGGCCAATAACTATAGAAGAAATTGAAGCAGTCATAAAAAAGCTTCCAGCAAACAAAAGCCTGGGGCCAGACGGATTCACAGGGGAGTTTTACCAAACATACAAGGAAGAACTAAAACCTATCCTTCTTAGACTATTCCAAAAAAATTCAAGAAGAAAGATCACTTTCCAAGCTTCTTCTATGAAGCCAGCATCACCCTAAAACCAAAACACGATAAAGACAACACAATGAAAGAGAATTACAGGCCAATATCCTTCATGAACATAAGATGCCAAAATCCTCAACAAAATTCTAGCAAATCAGAACCAGGAGTACATCAGAAAGATCATATATCATGACCAAGTAGGATTTATCCCAGGATTGCAAGGATGGTAACAATATCTGCAAATCAATAAACATGATATATCACATAAACAAATTGAGAGATAAAAATCATAGTAATATCAATTGATGCAGAAAAAGCATTTGACAAAATCCAACACCCTTTCTTGATAAAACTCTCAGCAAGGTGGGTATAGAAGGATCATATGTCAACATAATAAAAGCTATATATGATAATCCCACAGCTAATATTGTACTCAATGGTCAAAAACTAAAACCATTTCCCCTAAGAACAGAAACAAGATAGTACTCCTGTTTGATATAGTACTGGAAGTATTAACCATTGCAATTAGACAAGAAGAATAAATAAAAGGCATCCAAATTGGAAAAGAAGAAGCAAAGCTGTTCTTATTTTCAGATGACATAATATTATATATAAAAACCCAAAAGAATCCATCAAAAAACTAATGGAATTAATAAATGAATTTGGCAATATAGCAGGATACAAAATTAATGCCAAGAAATCCAATAATGTACTTACAGAAAGAGAGAATAAAAATGTGATCCTATTTACCATTACAACAACAAAAAATAAGATACCTAGCAATAAACTTAACTAAGGTAAAAGACCTATATGTGGAAAACTACAGGACACTGAAAAAAGAAAGAGAGGAAGATGTAAACAGATGGAAGACCATACCATGTTCATGGATTGATAGAATCAACATCATCAAAATGTCCATACCACACAAAGCAATCTATAGATTCAATGGCATATTTCATAGACCTAGAAAGAACTCTCCAAAAATTCATCTGGAATAAAAAAAAAAGATCCTGAATAGCCACAGAATTCCTGAGAAAGAAAAATAAAGTAGGTGGGAATCTCAATACCAGATTTCAAGCTGTATTACAAAGCCACTGTTCTCAAAACAGCCTCGTACTGGCACAAGAGCAGACATATAGACCAATTGAATAGAATACAGATATTGATCCAAGCCACTGTTCAAGTAATACTTGACAAAGGAGGCATGACCATATATGGAGTTGAGACAGTCTCTTCAATAAGTGGTGTTTAGAAAATTGGACAGATACATGCAAATAAATGAAACTAGACCACCAACTTACACCGTACACAAAAATAAACTCAAAATGGATACAGGACTTAAACATAAGATGGGACACCATAAAAATACCAGTGGAATCCACAGGTAACAAAATCTCAGGTATATGCCAAAATAACTTCTTCACTGATACTGTTCCCAGGGCAATGGAAGCTAAAGAGAAAATAAACAAATGGGATTACATCAAAATAAAAAGCTTTTCACAACAGAAGAAACCATCAACAGGACACAAGAAAGCCCACTCTATGTGAGAACATATTTGCAAATGTTATCACTAATGAAGGTTTAATCTCCAACATCTACAGCCAACTTATACAACTTAATAAAATGAAGATAAATGATCCAATAAAAAAAATGGGCAATGGAACTAAATAGAACTTTTTCAAAAGATGACAGAAGGAAGGCCAAGAGACACATGAAAACATGCTCAAAATTACTAATTATCCGAGAGATGCAATCAAAACGACAATGCAAAATCATCTCACACCTGTCGGAATGGCTATTATCAACAAATAAACAAATGAAAAGTGTTGGTGAGGATGTGGAGAAAAGGGAACCCTTGTGCACTGCTAGTGGGAATACCGACTGGTGCAGCCATTGTGGGGAACAGTATGGAGTTTCCTCAAAAAACTAAAAATGGAAATCCTATGTGACCCAGTAATCTCACTCCTAGGAATATATACTAAGAAACTAGAAACACCAATCAGAAAGGATATATGCTCTCCTATGTTCATAGCACAATTTACAATAACTAAGATTTGGAAATAGCCTACGTGTCTATAAGCAGATGAGTGGATCAGAAAACTATGAGGCATCTACACTATGCTGCCATAAAAAGAAGGAATTCTTACCCTTTGCAGCAACCTGGATGGAACTGGAGAGCATTATGCTAAGTGAAATAAGCCAATCAATGAAAGAAAAATACTACATGATTCAACTCCTTTATGGATAATAAAGAACATTATAAACTGATGAACAAAAAGATAGGTACAGAGGCAGTAAAATATCAAACAGACTGTCATATTACAGGAGGAAGGTTAATAGAGGTGGGGTAGATAAGAGATCAACCAAAAGACTTGTGCACATGCATATAAGCATAACCAATGGTCTCAAGACACAGGGGGCGAGGAAAGAATGGAGTGGGAAGATATGTACACATGTAATACATTAATAAAAAATAATAAAAAATAAACTTAATATCTTCTTTCCAACATGACTTAATTCACTTAATTTGTTAAGAGCAGTGTTTAGCTCATTATATTTTTTTGTTTCAATTATTTTTTGTTGAAAATTCTATTTTGTTTTCATTTATCTGGCTCTTTGAAAATATTAACTTATTATGAAATCATTGGTTTATAATTTGCTTACCCTATTAAGTATAAAAATTTTCTCTGAATATCATTAAGAATTATGAGTGCATCCAAAATATTATTGTTGTTGTTTTTATTTAGTCTTGTATGGATGAACTTATAAATTCTTATTCTCTGTTCCTCTCCTATGAAGGAACTAGACATTTAGTGATGAATTTTTGGTACATTTTAGCTTCTCAATTATAGAAAACCTGGAATAGAAATGTACCAAAAAAGTATTTTTAGTTCTTCACATGATCCTCTGGCCTGAGGTTATATTCTGAAGAACTATTTGTTCTCAGACTGAGCAGGTTGTCCAATTAAGCAATTAGTTTCATATTTGAGGATTGAAAAAGCTGCATATACCCAAAGTATGTTGCTGTTTTTCAAACATGCACACGTTTGTAGATTAGTAGCTACAGAGCAACCAGTTTTCACATTTAGTTCTTCTATTAGTTAAAGTATAATTTAGCCTTGGCCAGTGTGGCTCAGTTGATTGGACATTGTCGCAGGTACCCAAGATTGCCCTTTGATGCTGATATTGTGAACTTGATCATTAGGGAACGTGCAGGAGGTAGCCAATTGATGTTACATTCTAACATTGGTGTTTTTCTCTCCCTTTCCTTTTCTCTCTCTCTAAAAATCAATAAACTAATCTTTAACAACAACAAAAGTATAATTTCAATGGTAGGAATATTCATTTGCCCTGTGCAATGAAAACAGAATTTAACATTTTGGCACTGTTAGTTTTGATTTTACTTACTTGAAAAGTTTAAATATTTGAGGCAAGCACTTCAGTAATTTGGCACTAATGGGCTAAGCTTTCTATGACACTACAGAAACTCAGAGAGTTCTATCTTCTAGTTGTTTAGGTTATGCTTTTTAGGAGGGAGGGGCATATGTATACTTTGTTTCAGAATGGAGCTTTCCCTCACCACAGTCATCTATGTTATTTACCCACAGGCATCATTCAAAGACATTTGTTTTGAAATATCTGCCTCAGAAGCCATAATTCCATTTGAATCCTTTAGGACCATACTCACAAGCTTCTTGATATAATCTCTATGCATTGTCTTGCCAAACTTAATATGACAAAATGTTAATGTATTTATTGTACCTGCTACTTGAAAATTCTGAATTCTGCTTCTTCTTGTTGCTGAAGTGTAAGAAATCCAATTGAGAATTATGGTAGAGGGGATAATAACATTGTTGATTTTATGGCAATTGGCCAATAGAATTTAATGAGGAATTTCTATTTGGGGAGAATTACAATTACTGTCATACCCGTGTAATGTTTTAGTCAACAAGGGATCACATATATGATTGTAATCTTATAAGATTATAATGGAGCTGAAAAATTCCTATTGCTCAGTGATGTCATTGCTGTCATATTGTAGCATGCTGTATTACTAACACTAATGTATCTGTGATGATGCTGATAAAAACAAACCTGCACTGCCATTATCAGAAGTATAGCACATACAGTAAATTATTTACAGTAAATAATATTTTATAATGATAACACATGAATATGTTACTGGTTTATGTATCAGTACTTTAGTGTTTTATAATTGGTTTATAAAAATTATGTGCTGTAAAACAGTATGCTGTGTTACATTATTATCAGCCACATACATTTCATGTCTTCCCAATCTCTTGATTACATAATTTTATCTTTGTGTTTGATTTAATATTGTGTATGTGTACACAAACATGCTGTAGAGGCTTATAGCCTAGGATAAATAGGCTATATCATATAACCTAGGTGTGTAGTAGGTTATGTCACCTAGGTTTATGTAAGAGCACTCTATGATGTTCACACAATGAAATTGACCATAAATTTCTCAGAACATATTCCCATCACTAAGCAGTACATGACTATATATGACATACAAGATTTTTCTCTTATAAGAAAATTAGACTGAAGAAATTTTTTGAAACTTCTTATATGACTCATTAAAAAAAACTAGAGGCACAATGCACAAAGATTTATGCAAGAATATGTCTTCCTTCCTCTGGCTGCTGGCACCGCCTTTGCTCAGACTGGAGCTGCCTTTCTGCCTTCCCATGCTGCCCAGAGGCCAGGAGCAGCTAGGGTGGTTGGAACTCCTGCATTGATGCCATGGTGATGATGCAAATGTCCTGCCCTTGGCCGCTTGGTGCCTGTGTATGTAAGTTAACTGCCATCTTTGTTGGGTTAATTTGCATACTCACTACTGATTGACTGGTGGGTGTCACAAAAGTATGGTCAATTTGCATCTTTCTCTTTTATTAGTCTAGATATTTTACTAATACTCATGGATTTCTTATAATTAGTTTATAAAAATTATGTGCTGTAAAACAGTATGCTGTGTTACACCAGTATCAGCCACATACATTTCATGTCTTCCCAATCTCTTGACTATTATTTGACATACATACATGGAAGGAAAAAGGCAGGTGTTACTTAATATAAGTGTTATGGAACCTATACATATGTTATGAAGCTGCAGTAATTGAGAAATCTAGTAGAGACCACATCAACTGAAAATAGATACCTGATGGTAATTCTATGATCAGTGAGAAATGTACTCCTAATCTATTCAAAGAGTTTGCTTAGATAAAGAGGAATGGTCAAATAAGTATAAATTTTATATATAAGATTTTATCATTTTCTCTACTTAGTTGAACTCCACTAGGGTTCTTTTTTTATGTCAGAAGAAGGAAAATGTGACCATTACTGTAATTCCTTTTTTCCTGTTAGTGAAAATTGCAATACAAAATAGGTAGTGTAACTCTAGTGCTGCCCATGAACAGTAGTACCTCAGCATATCTCTACATGAAAGCTTATTTTACTATCACTTAAGGAAATCATTACCCTTTTATGAGACTTACATGCTGCTTTACAAATATAGCACTTTAGTAACATTATGGAAGTATCATTATTCTTGCCAGTGGCATTTTTTAAAGCAAGGAAAACTAGTTTGAAAATAACTTCCTTAGTGTTCTTAGTCTTTTGTACTATGCTAATATTTTCCCAAACTTTTGTTGAATTCTTAGTTTTATTTTAGTTCCTTCACCATCTGGAAGTTATTAAAATGTGAGAAAGCCTGTATGATTCTGATTTAATTGTTGAGATAAGAACTTCTTTGGATTATCTTCAATAGAACAGGCTTCAGGCCCATTTCTATATAGGAGCCAATGGAATTTCAACATTAACAGTAGTTTATCATTGTTAGCATTCTAATTCAAATACTAAAACTATTTATGTCCACAAAAAGTCCAGTTAACTTAGAACACAGTTACACTATAATAACAATTATAAAGCTCTGACAAATACTCATGTGAATTCTGCCCCAGGTTTTTGCTATTAATAAAAACTAAAATACAAGATGTCCCCCAAAAATGTGTACACACTTTAAGGACTGATAGCTCAAAGTGAAAATAAAATTTATTTTAATAAATGATTCCATTATAATTATTCAAAGTGTGTGTATAAATTTTGGGGACACCCTATATGAAAAATTGTGTTGTTTATTTTGCAGAGAGAGAGAGAGAATAGAAGTTTGTCATTTTCCTCACTTATTTTATGATATTTTTGACTAAATAAATTATCAAGTTGTAGTAAATTATTGGTAATTATACAGTGTATGAGTGTTTCTTTCAGATAAATATTATATTTTGTTGTAATTGTGAAATAAGAAGGCACACAGAACTATCGTGACACAATATACTTCATTTGCTGACTTAGGGCATCCCACTTTAAGACATGCATCTAAATGTATCTAGAAAAACATATTTGAAATTACATTAACAAAAAAAGAAATATAATTAATGAGGTAGTATGACAGGAGTATTACTTTGTCAAGTGAGTGTGAGAAACGTTTATGTAATTTAATATATTTTAAGGCAATACAAATATGATTTCTAGCATTCAGGAAGTAATGTCCAAAATTCATCAGAATGGACAGCTAAGGACTTGTTAACTTCTAATGTTCTGTAAAAATGATTAGTTCTCTGGACATTCAGATCTTTCTAAAGTCACTATTCAACAACTGTTTCAAAGTATGAATAACTATAGATTATTTTTAATATTAACTCTCCCTTTTACTAATACCTACTTTACTACAATCTTTCCAAAAACAAAACAAAAATTTTTCTCTATATCAGAGAAAGGACCTCCAAGAGCTACATGTTCAACTTCATTTATTTATTTATGTTTGGCTGGCCCTGATTTGAACCAGGATGTATGCCAGGGCAGCTGGGGTAAGATGACACTACAGGGATATGAAAAATTCATAACTATAAAGTATCAGGTAATGAATAACAAATGTATTCACTATTTTCTACATTACATGACAGCCAGCTTCAAAATGCTACATGTTTGTTTTTTTTTTATACTGAGAGCTCATTATAAAAGTATTAATAGATATTTTATCACCCATCCAGGAACTTTTAGAAGGCTAGAGACAACACTAAAAAGGGTGTTTTTCTAACTTATTATACAATTGTTGATGTTAACATTCTAAACACAATTTGTAGTTTTATAACTAAACATAAAATGTATCAAGTAAATTTCTCTCAAGTTTCAAAATTCCAGATGGACAAACAAGACACCTGTATCTTTGATTCAATTATTTCAACATTACACTATACAACTCCAATTTTATTTTAATTAGATTTGGGCCATTTTTTAAAGCTTTAGACAATTGACTTTGTAATCCTTATAAATGAGCCTTTTTTAAACTAAATTATTATTAGCAAAAAATAATGTTTTCTTTTGATAAAAGTCCAAATATATAATTTGTACAACATGAAATTGGCCTTTGTCTCCCATTAACACTTTCTATCTATTCCAATTCACTCCCCCTATCTTAATTTCACTTTGTGGGAGAAGTACTATATCATGCTCAATTATGAAAAAATCCAGAGGGAAGAAAACTGTTTGAGATTTTTAGCTACCCGACAGGATTATATAACATATATTTGCTCATTTCTTAGTTTATTTTAGCTTAGTTAAATATATGTAATACACAAAATATCAATGCACAGTATCTGGGTGGCACAGAAATTGGTGTAAACAGAACCATTTAGGAACACTGGGCTTCACCATTCTTATATTTCAGAGAACTGGCTTCCCAGGGAAGAAGTGATGATATGAGCTATACTAGAGGAAGTGAAGAGAAGAAATGTAATTTTTTTAGGGTGAGTAGCATATTCAGAATTGGAATCTTAGTTAATAAAGAGGAGTAAGAATGAGGAGCCCACCATGAAGGGTAGGTCAAGATGTGCTGAACACTGGCTTTTCCATCTTTGAGTTGATTCAAGATGAAAATAAATTTAAACTTTAAAAGAGACTTTGAAAAGAATATGACTCTCAAGTATCAATAAACACTGATAGTCTACCATTCATTATGTTAATGATCTTAATTAAGCATCAACTACATGATTGGAAAATAGCTAGATACTGCATATCATTAAGTGTACACTGTTTTCATTAAGGAATATTAAAAATATCACCTAAATGACAACTTAATTTTTTAATATCAAATTATACACAGGGAATGGTTGAACACAATATGCAGTTGTCTCCTATCTCCATCTGGAAATAATTACATCAAAATAAATATATTTGACCTATTTGCTTAATTGTGAAACTGTATATTTTAATTAGACTAGAGGCCCAGTGTACGAAATTCATGTACTGGAGTGCGGGGGGGATGTTGTCCCTTAGGCCAACCTGCATCCTATCCAATTTGGGACCCCTAGAGGAATGTCTGACTGCCCGTTTAGGCCTGATCCTAGGAAGCCTGATTGATGTCTAACTGCTCCTCTGCCATCCTGTTTGCCCCTAACTGTTCTCTCCTGCAGGCCTGGTCACCCCTAACTGCCCTCCCTTTCAAGCTTGGTCCCTCCCAACTGTCCTCCCTGGCTGGCCTTATCACCCACAATTGCCCTCTCTTGCACACCAGACCCTTTCCAACTACCATTCCCTGCTATTCATCTTGTGGTGGTTATCTTGTGTCCACATGGGACAGCCATATTTAACCACATAAAGACAGCCATCTTGTGTGTTGGAATGATGGTCAATTTGCATACATACTACTCTTTTTTTAGATAGGATAGAGGTCGGGTGCATAAGTGGGGGGCTGGCTGGTTTGCCCAATAGGGTGTCATGGATCAGGGTGGGGGTTCCCTTGGGCATGAGGCACCTGGGTGAGGGCCCTGTGGTAGTTTGTAGACTGGTCACACCTCCAAGCAACCCAAGTGGAGGCCCTGGTGTCTGGCATTTATTTATCTTCTATAATTGAAATTTTGTAGCCTTGAGTGGAGACCAAGGCAAGCCAGGACTTTGGAAACTTGGCTTCCTCCATTGCCAAGGAAACCCAAGCCTCTTGCTCTCTCCAACTCTGTAGCTGCTGCCATTTTTGTTGGGATTTATTTATCTTCTGTAATTGAAACTTTATAGCCTTGAGTGGAGGCCAAGGCTGTAGGTATAGAGGAGGTATGGTCAATTTCATATTACTCTTTTATTAGATAGGATTGTTCATATATAAATTGCTTCTAAAGAGAAATGTAAACATTGGAAATCTGAAAGGCAAGAACTTTTTGGAGCTATTATTGCAATCTGATGAATCAATTGTTAACAGATATTGCTCCACACTATCCTGGTCATATATTATGGAGGCAACATATTGATGATATTTTATCTCAAAATTTAGTTGAATTGATAAGCTTCATTTGATAACTTATCACAATGCCTGTTCTGTGTCTCCAGGGATTATTCAATGTGCTGGAAATAAAGGTGTAAATACTGTAAATTAGAAATTATTCCTTTTGAAAATATTTATATTTCAGATATAAATTCTGTTTAATATTAATAGAGCCATAATTTATCCAATAAAGTTCTGTAATATCTTTGTCTCATGTGACAGAAATTGTGAGAAAGGAGGACCTCAAATGAGCTTTTATACCTCTTGCTATCCCCTTTCCTCCTATTATGCCATTGACACTTGCAATAGTTTATTCAGTTTTTTAATAATTTTTTAAGAATATATTTTACATTTTTATTGATTTCAGAGAGGAAGGGAGAGGAAGAGAGGGAGAGAAACATCAGTGATGAGAGAGAATCATGGATTGGCTACCTCCTGCACAACCCCTACTGGGCATCAAACCTGAAACTGCAACATGTGCCCTGATGGAAAAATCAAATAATGATCTCTTGGTTCATGGGTCAATACCCAACTAGTGAGCCACAACAGCCCAGGATTTTATTTAGTTTTATATCATGCATTCATTTAACAAATATTTCTGAGTACCTGGGGTGTGTGAAGTACTGATTTAATCCCTGGTGATGCAGAGTTAAATATAGATAGAAGACTACTGTATGCAGAAAAGATCCCCTAATTAAATGTTGGGTAATACCCACACAGAGGGAATATAACATGAATATGTACAGGAGTAGATGGAGACACCACGTAAAAACCCACTAATAAAGAAAGGGAAAATGTCAAAATGAAGTAGGTGTGAAAACGGAAGGTGTAACAATAAGTCTAATAAAATAACTTTATTTTGGCTAGTAGATCATGAAAGTGATATGAAAATAAATGAAGAAAATCAAGACAGCAGATCAGATCATTTAGGCCAACTTTTTTTTTTTTTCACCCAATGAATTGGGTGTTACAAAAAAGTGGTGCCTGATTTTAATTTTTTTAATTTTTTCCTATTGCCCATTTTAGTCTGATAGAGATATTCTAGACTAAGTTCTAAAAAATAAATTATAGCATCATAGCAAAGGCTGGAGTATGGGCTCAACTAAACACTATATCAATCCAGTGTGTATTAATTCAGCAGCTGCAAATCAGTAAATCAGAGTTTTCAAATCTTTGCTTATTTCTACCTCCAGGAAGAGATTTCAGTGGCATTTGCTTTTGCCTTATTATCAGTGCTCCAAAATCACTTACCATAGGATTTTAAAAATAACATAAGATACAGAACTACAATTTACACATTTATAATGATGCATTTTAATATTTGAGTAATCATGTTTGCTGTTAACTCAATTTTTTATTTTATTTATTTATTGTGAAAATAGAAGTATAACAAGGAGTAAACTTAGGTTAAAAGAGAAAAAAATATTTGATCTGATTAACACTAATGGGCAATATTTTCTGTAATGTGTTTCTGGAATACTGACTTGCATTAAAGAATTCTGATCAAATATATTGAAATATATAGGTTCCAAAGAGGTAAAACATGTTTCTTTATTGCGGGACTTTTCAGGAATGTGATATGTCATAAAATCTGTAAGGTTGTAGATTGTTTCCATTTTATTCACTTCTATCTATTAAATGTGTGATTCTCGATGAATAGTTCCTATAATGAGAGTACAGTAGTTCCCAAATATATTTGGCCACAGGACTACCCTTCCTCCACACTCATACACATGCAGAGCATCTTTCTGTATAGATACACTGTGGGAAATGCTAATGTTTTGTAATTTATGAAAAAAGAGACGCTATTACTAGGAATACTGTTTACCAAAACTTCCTCTAAGAGCATATCAAATCCCCAAAATGTGTATTACAAAGAAAATTCAATAAACAACCACTGAATGCGGACAGTCCAAGTTACTGTGTAAATTATTTGAAAGACTAAAACAGGTTGAATCAAGTCTCTGCCCTCCAAATTTTGCCACAATGTATTGAAATAACTTGTGCTACCTCCCTCACTGCAAATGCAAGCCTGTGAAGAATGCTGTAGGAGCATAGACATGAGGCTCTTTCCCCAAGGGAGCAGTTAGCGATTTATTTGAGGAGGATGCAGGGCTGAGCTGGATCTGTAGGAGTGCACTGGCCACAGGAGAGTGGCAGGGCATTGTAAGGAGAGCGAGTTGGAATGGTTGAAATGGGTAAAACAGCAGAAGGTTGGCTGGAAATGATTGGTGATAGGAGTCAAGGATCGGGGTCAAAGGAAGCAGAAGGCACACAGATCCAGGTTTCAAAAGTGTTTAAATACCTTTCTTAGGAATGTGTTCAACAAAGGGCTCGGTGTTATAAGAGCATAGACCGTGGTTGGCAAACTGCAGCTTCCAAGCCACATGCGGCTCTTTGGTCCCTTGAGTGTGGCTCTTCCAGAAAATTCCATGGCCTGGGCAAATCTATTTTGAAGAATTGGCATTAGAGGAAGTTTAAGTTAAAAAAATTTGGCTCTCAAAAGAAATTTCAATTGTTTTACTGTTGATATTTGGCTCTGTTGACTGAGTTTGCCAACCATTGGCCTCAGAGAAGTGTATGATCTATCTGCACAGGCAAGATTTAACAAGGAAGTTGAGAACAGATATAAGTGGTAGTTTGAGGCAGCAGTAAAACAAGGGAAATGGCAAGTAGCATTTGTTATATACCTACTATGTGCCAATTTACATATACTTATTTCATTTCACCCACTTAATAATCCTGTGAGATTAATAACTATCATGCACTGTTGGCACCGAAGTTGAGAGGTCATATATTATACTGCATAGGAACATGGCCTGTGCAGCCAAGCTGCCAGGGTTAGAATCCTGTGTGTGCAACTGACAATGTGGCCTTGGACAGTTTGTAGAGGTACAGATAGGGAGTTACAGATATAGATACATATAAATAGGGACATACGGAGTGCTTTAATGCCTTTATCTGTAAAAAAAAAAAAAGGAATCATAACACCACCTGTTTTATGTGGCCATTGTGTGGATTAAATAAATTAATACATATAAAGAATTTTAAACCACATCTGAACATGGCAAGAACAAGATAGTTGCTATCTTTATTTCAGAACAAGTAAGTTGCCCAAGGTCACACTGCTATTTTCTAGTAGACTTAGAATTTATCTTGGGTCTATCTGACTTCAAAGCCCAGGCTGTCTTTTCACTATCTCAAGACAATGCGTGATTAATTTCTAAATACATTGTGCAGACAAGAATTTCCAGGGGAGCTCCAAGCTAGGAGAATTCATTTCAGGTTGAGGTAGTTAGAGAGATCTTTATTAAAGAACTGGGAATTGGGCAGGCCCTGAAAGATGAATGAAATTTTGAGAAATGAGGAGGAAATGAGTGGGCATTTTAAGTGACTATATTGGCATGAGTAGAGATATAGTTTTAGAAAAGTGCAAAAATCCATAAATCAATACATTTTCTTCTGAGTTTGGGAATCCTAACAAAAGTATAGTCAGGTAAAATTAATTTGAAAGGAAAATATAAACCTAAAATCTCATCTCTCTACTCAAAAACAATTTATTTTTCAATGCTTATGTTATTGTCAAGTCTTTGTTCACAGATATATAATTTATAGTTATGATCATGTGAAAAATCACTCAAACTATTAGTTTAGCACTATGTGGAATGTCTGTCTGACGATACTGTGCAACAATTGAAAAAAAAAATCACTGCAGTTGGTGATATATGCCAATTAATATTTATACATATATGTGTGTATAAATACATGAATATTTATATATACATATACATACCTATATATACACATATGTGCAAATAATGCTCTAATATATGTCCTAATCTATAATATATAAAAGGTCAGTGGCCTTAATGCTGGAATGCTGGAATGACCAAATGACTGGTCACCATGAAGTGCATGGAGTGCCTCTCAGTCCCTCCCCTGTGGCTGGCAGGCTCTGATCTCAGCAAGGCTGGTGGCTGGTGGGTAGGCGGGGCAGTGGGCGGGTGGGTGGGGCATGTGCAGGTGGGTGTGGTAAGGAGAGTGCCCAGAAGGAGAGCTCAAGTGGTCAGGGCCCTGTGATTTCGTGTGCTGGGCCTCAAGTATCCTATCTAATAAAAGAGCAATATGCAGATTGACCATCACTCCAACACACAAGATGACTGCCCCTATGTGGTAAAAAGTTCCTGACTCCATGTGGATACAAGATGGCCACCACAAGATGGCCAGCAGGTGAGGGAAGTTAGGGACAATAAGGCTGGCAGGGGAGTGGTTAGGGAATGATCAGGCTGGCAGAAGCAGTTAGGGGCAATCAGGAAGCAGGCAGATGAGCATTTGGGATCCAGCAGTCCTGGATTGTGATAGGGATGTCCGTCTGCCCGTTTAGGACCAATTCAAGTAGGATTGGCCCTAAAGGGGCAGTTGGACATCCCTCAAGGGATTCCAGATGGGAGAGGGAGCAGGCTGGGCTGAAGGACACACCTCCCCTATGCACGAATTTTGTGTACCAGGCCTATAGTGTGTGTGTGTGTGTGTGTGTGTGTGTGTGTGTGTGTGTGCATACATGTGTGTGTGTGTGTGTGTGTGTGTGTATAAAACCCTAAGTGACCAGATGACACAATGACTGGGCAGTAGCTATGATACACATTGACCACCAGGGAGCAGGTGCTCAATGCAGGAGATGTCCCCTAGTGGTCAGTGCACTCCCACAGCAGGAGCTCTGCTCAGCTGACCAACGGGCACCAGACACTGGGCTCACAGCTGGCAAGCTGCTGTGGTGGTGTGAGCCTCTCCTGCCTCTGCAGCAGTGCTACCCAGTCATAGCAGAGGCAGGCACCATGGGGCCAGGATGAGCAGGAGTGGCACAGAGCCAGCCTGAGCTCAGGCTCCTCTCCAGCAACCTGCTGCTCTGTGTACTTCTAGATCCCTCAAACAATGTCAGACTGCCAATTTTGGACTGAAATTAGCAGTCCAATATCCCCTATGTTTTCCGGATTGCAAGGGAGTGCAGGCCATGCTGAGGAAACCCACCAGTGTATGAATCCTTGCACCAGGCCTCTAGTTTTTAGATAAATCTCATCATTATTTAGAAAAAAATGTCTAAGCAGCATTGTGTGATCATAGTACATAATAAAAAGGTAATATTAAGCATTTAGTTTTCTAAGAGTAGAAATCTGTTACTTTAAATGTTTTTATGTGTAGTTGGCATATGATGTTATATTAACTTCAATGTTTATATACCTTAGTAGAAGCCCAGTGCATGAATTTGTGCATGGATAAGGTCCCAAGGGGGGTGGGGCAGGATGAGGTTGGCCCTCTTGCTGGTCTGGGATCTGGATTCATCCCGCTGACATTTGTGCTGTTTCTCAGGGATTCACCTGGCAGCTGCTTTTATATTGTTTTTTCTTTGTGAGGCATCTAGGGAGGGGAAGCGGCTGTGGTGCCTGAGGCTGACTTCCAGAAGGTTGAGGGCACCATTGGGATCATGCTGGCAGCGTTGGATCATTGGTGCCTGGCCTATTCCCGAGAGATTGGACCTGCAGCTGTCACCTGGCTGGTGGGCTGCTGGGTTGGGTCGGTCACCTGAGCGGCACTCTTGCTTTTGGAACACACTGGTGGTCAGTGTGCATCATGGTCATCATGGTCATTATGGTCAGTTGGTCACTTAGACTTTTATATATAGAGATGATGTAAACATCGCAATCTAGTAACTATTTGTCACTGTGTGAAGTTATCATGTTATTGACTGTATTCTCTTTGTTCTACATTACATTCCCATGACTATTTACTTTAAAACTAGAAGTTTGTACTTCTTATTCTTCTTCACCTTTATCACCCATCCTCATATCACCCTCCCCTCTGGCAGTCATTTGTTTGTTCTTTCTATCATTGAGCGTGTTTCTGTCCTGTTATTTGTTCATTTGTTTAGTTTTGTTTTTAGATTCCACATATAAGTGAAATTATGCTGTATTTGTCTTTACATGTCTGACTTATTTTATTTAGCTCTTCTCATGTATTTTCAAATTAGTTATTTTGTTTTCTTTTGTTTTCTTCAGATAAATACTGAGAAGTACAATTGCTGGGTGTATGGTGACTGCATGAAAATTATCTTTTTAATATATCTTTGCCAAATCTTGTTATTTGTTGCCTTTTTTATAATAGCCATTGACAGGTGTGAAGAGGTACCTCTATTATGTTTAAATCAATGCAAAAGAAGACATACTTGCCTTTGTGACTCCAGTGTTCCCAAAAAGTTCTCTCTCTGTTAAGCTCAAATGAATATTAATAGCTAAAACTCAAATCTTTCCCATTCAGAATTAATATAATAGCTAAGATTTATGGGTACTTATAGAGTATTTTAAATAGTTAATGTTTATGGTTATTTGGTTTTCACATTAACCTGGTGATCTGGATGATTAGGAAATTGAAACAGGGAAGTTGAATAACTTCATCAGCCCCATCCCTGAAATAATCTCAATGGTGATGGGCTGGAGGGCTTGAATTGTTTAGACCTAGATCATCTGCCTGCCTGAGTTGTTCCTCATGGTGAAAGGACTAGGTCTCACCATCAACATCAGCACACATTGGGGGAGGGATTTCAGGGCAGGCAAAATGATAGAAAGCTGCTGCTGCTATCCACCTACAAAACAAGAAAACCTTCCTGCTTCCTAGGATCTTCCTGCTTTCTTTCAAATGAAAGCACAAACTTTTTGCATGAGTAAAATCAAGACAAATAAATGTGCTAAAATGCTACATTCTGTTTTCATTAGACAGGGTAAATATGTGTTCCTACTATTTAGACTGCATACTTAATAAAAGAGGTAATTGAAAAAATTGGCATCGCCCTGTAGCCACTAAAATGCAAATACTTATGCATGTTTGAAAAATTGCAACATAGTCAGCTTTTTAATCCCTGCATCTAAAACTGGGTTAGTTTCTCTCTTTGTATACTGAGAGCAACTAGTTTTGAAGAGCAGAGTTTAAATTCTCCAGTATAAATCTGAATATATTGTTTGTTTAGCACAATATTTCCCAAATTTTACTCATTTATACGCTAAATTCAAGAACTTTGCCTTCTTTAAAAAACATATCTATTGCCTTTAAATGAACTAATAACTTTCATCACAAATGGATTGTTTCATTTTATTTTAATTTTTGTTAATCCTAACCTGAGGATATTTGTCCCATTGATTTTTAGAGAGAGTATGTAGTACAGAGGGAGGGGGAGAGAAAGTATCTGCAATCCAGGTAAGTGCCCTTGACTGGGAATCAAACCTTGACCCTTGGATGTGTGGGCCAATGTTCTAATCACTAAGCATACCAGCCAGTGCTCAAATGCATTATTTAAAAACCTATAGTGCTGAAACCAGTTGGCTCAGTGATAGAGCCTGTGGACTGAAGGCTCCCAGGTTCGATTCTAGTCAAAGGCATGTACCTTGGTTGCGGGCACATCCCCAGTAGGGGGCGTGCAGGAGGCAACTGATCAATGTTTGTCTCTCATCCATGTTTCTGGCTCTCTCCTTTTCCCATCCTCTCTGTAAAAAATCAGTAAAATATATTTTAAAAAAACCTATAGCATATTAGAAATTAAAAGTGGGTATTTTCCAATAAATATTTAAATAATGAAAATTATTATAATCCATAAAAATATAGTACCAAATATAGGACTATATTTTATATAGTATCAAAATCCAAACTTTATGCTATCACTATTAGTCATGTTATGTATCACACACACACAAAAAAAGTAATTTTGGCTCTTTTTCAAGAACTTTAGGAAGAAAAATGCCACAGATTCCTTGATCTTGGCATTCCTTAAATGCCTTTCATTGACACCAGGCTGGCATTATACTGTGGCTCTCCTCTTTGAGCAATATCTGACCTCTTCTACAAATAGTATCAGCATACAGCAACATTATGTGAAAAAGCAATAGTCATGTATTCTTCAATTTATGCTATATTTGGAGACTGTCAGTTTGTACCACTTAAAATAGAATTGAGGGAAGCATAAAAACTATATTCAAGAAAGATATAGGAAAATCAGCATAGTCACTATTTTTTGATATTGAGTACAAAAGTTATTTTGAGTAATATAACTATGGGATTGATTAACACATAGTCTTGCCTGTCTCTGAAACGTGTGCATTTATTTTTTTAGCTAATGTATATTTATTTGTTTGGTTGTAATGTAAATTTTTTGAAGTTTGGAGGAAAAAAGTTTACCATAACTTTTTCTTATCCTTAGTCCCAGAGTTCAGATTTGTCTCAACATGCAACATCCCCAAGATTGGGACAGTCATTGTATGGTTGTCTCAGCAAATATTCTTGATTGACAAATACTGGTTGAGGTGGGAGGGATGGAAGATACTTTAAAATTGTAGTCAACTACGTAGAAGTGATTAACTTAAATTAAAGACATCTAAAACAAAGCCAAGGTGCCTGTTTTCCTCTTTGAGCCCTAATTAGTTCCCTGTAATAAAGAGGAGACTGTTTGTGGGGCCTCATCTTGAGTTCTGTTCTGTTCTGAAATCCTGAAACACTGTGTGTGGAAGTGTAAAAATACATCTTGGACCCAGAATGGAAATATGAAAAAGCTTCAAAAATAAGAAGAAAACTCTATCAGGTTCCAAGTAGATTTGATCAACTCATTGTTTTGCCTGTCTCAGACACTTGTGCACTTATTTTTTTATGTATATTTATTTGTCTCTTTTTAAATATTTCTGCCCCTACTTGTGGCAGGAATCATGTAATATTTACGTCTGCTACCGCCAATGAGAACAATAACATTTTTGAGGTTGTAAGAATTAATCAATTTATTTAACATGTTTTGAATAATGTAGTGAACACACACACAGACTTTCATAGACATTAGCCTTTTTTTATTTTTACATTCAATATTATTTTGTATTAGATTCAGGTGTATAACCCTAGTGGTTAGACAGTCATATACTTTACAAAGTATTCCCCTGATATTCCAGTACCCAACTATTAGCCACGGTTTTTTACTAAACCAAAGAAAACTGATGACTTGTCTAAAATTAGTCTCTTCCTACTTTTTATGACCAGGTCGAGGCTCTTATCTCCACAAAATAGTTTTCTGAAGAAGGAGCTTTTTGAAGAGTTTTTATTGTCTTAATTTGTCTTAACAAAGTCTAATGGGAACAGAAAAGTTCATTGAACAAAATATTACTTCTGCAAGCCACTCCCTAGTTTCATGAATTTCAATGCTACTGAGAGTCATGCATCTGATTTTGAATCCCACTTATATTCTTAATTCTACACATTCTTTTAAACAGAAGTGGAAACACTAAATCTATTTCAATACATTTCAATAGAAAAACAAAAGTTGTGTGCTTGGTAACACTGTTTCCTAATAATAATGATGAGAGTTGTCACTTTAAAACTGGTGGCTCTGTGTGCCAAGCATGGTTTTAAGTGTTTTTTAAACCATCCTTATGAAACAGGTATTTTTATTTCAATTTTGCAAATGAATAACTTGAGGCACAAAAATTTAAATAATAGTGAAAAGATTAAAAAATTAATAAACTATGGAGCTTGAATTTAAACCAGAACTGCAAGCCTATGTTTTGTTTATGAAAATAGTCTGTTTTCCTACTGATTATTTCTTTTTTTATTTTTATTTTTTATATTTTATTGATTTTTTTACAGAGAGGAAGGGAGAGGGTTAGAGAGTTTGAAACATTGGTGAGAGAGAAAAATCGACCAACCACCTCTTGTACACCCCCTACTGGGGATGTGCCTGCAACCAAGATACATGCCCTTGACTGGAATCGAACCTGGGACCTTTCAGTCCACAAGCAAGACGACATTTTATACACTGAGCCAAACAGTTTCGGCTCCTTTTATCTCTTGAGAAACAAAATATTTACAATCCATCTTTATGCTGCCAGTATTTTTTATTCTTTTATCATCTTGATAGAAACATTATAATTTTTTATCTTTTATATCTACTCTATAAAATTGTGCTTAAATTACCCATTAGATTTTTCCCTCTCATATAAATCTGAATTGATATTGAGAAAAGTAAAATACTCTTTCTGTGTTCAAATATTTTGGTCTCTGTGTGTGAATATTCCCCTTGAGGGGTTCTTCATCTATACCTCATAAATCATGTAATCACTATCCGATTTTGTCATGCCAGCTAAGTAGTTATGGATACATCACTAAATGACATATGATTTATAGTTTTGGTAGGTAATCTCTAATGGCAAATATCTTTTAATGTCTTCTTCCATAGGACTAAGTGCCCTTTATTAGTGATTTCTAGGAGTTTTTTAATTGAATAATAAATTTAAAAAAACACACATAAAGGTAATCAGAACTGCTTCAATGTATTCAGTCAGACAGTATGTATTATGTGTATGTGTGTGTGTTGGATCTGGCCTCTCACTGATTAAGTTTTTATTATTGGAGTTTAAAAGAAAAATACAACATTTTCTATGGACAACAGAAAAACATATGATTGCTATACTGTTAAAAAATCAAAACAAACCTGACTGGGTTTCATAAAGTTTTCTAAAACATGTTTTTAGGGAGCTATTTGTATTACTTTTTCAATCTTTAAAAGTATACAGTAATTAAAGATTATAAATATGCATCGATATATTTTTAAAAGCTACAACAAATGTACTATCTTGTAGTTATTATTATAATGAGCTTTTTGTTTTATTTATTTTTTAAATGTTTTTATTGATTTCAGTGAGGAAGGGCAAGGGAGAGAGAGACAGAAACATCAATGATGAGAGGGAATCATAGACCAGCTGCCTCCTGCATTCCCCATACTTGGGATAGAGTCTGCAATCCTAGTATGTACCTATCAGGAATGAAATCATGACCACCTTGTTCATAGGTCAACACTCAACCATTGAGCTATGCTGGCCAGGTTCTAATATTATCCATTGAAGAAACCTATGCCCCTCATGTTTGTGGCTGTGTCCCTGGAACAAGGATCAGGTTTCAGATAGTGTCCAGCTTTGTCATGGTCCACAAGGGGCAGGTTCTAAACCAGAGGTGTTCCCTTTAATACTCTCTACTCACCCACCCATTCCATTTCTACAATTGGTATCATAAAATCACAATCTCGATTACATGCATTTACATACATATGTATAAGTATACAATTTATATTTTCCCTGCTCACATATTGCATATTTTTAATATAAATTCTTATTATCTTAAGCAATAAGTATTCTCTCTTCCTATAGCTTTTAAGGGCTTGGCCAAGTAAAGCAGTATGTGCAAGTTATTTGCATTTTTTTAGGCTTACACAAAATAAAATCTTATAAATACTTTCAACCTTTCTCTCTCTCTCTCTCTCTCTCTCTCTCTCTCTCTCTCTCTCTCTCTCTCTCTCTTTTGGTCTTGCTTCAGTTACTTCTTCTTTTATACAAAACTAATTTCATCTTATGCTTTTATAATAAGCAATTTTTTCAAGTTATAAAAAATAGACAATGGTTAAGCTTTTATCTATTTTTTATATACTGGGTCTACGTAAAATTTTATTTGAAAAATTAATCCTGCTAAAAATGTTTAAATATTCAGTATAGAAAATGAATATTTTATAATATGTAAATTTAATAAAATTTAGTATACCTGTTTTTCTTCTTTTTAATCTTCACCCGAGGATATGTTTTTATTGATTTTAGGGAGAGAGGAAGGAGAAGAGAAACATCAATGTGAGAGATGTTTGCAACTCATATGCACCCTGATGGGAATCAAATACACAACTTAGACATGTGCCCTGACCAAGAATCAAACCAGAAATCTTTGGTTTTACTGGATAACGGTACAACCAACTGTGCAACCCATCTTGAGTACATATTTTCTTAAGGTTTGGAAAAGTTTCATAATATTCCAAGGCATAGCTGCTTCAAATTATGATTATAACTTTTCCATTGATAAAAAACAAATCATTTCCAAATATTTAAGTACAAAAACTAAAGCAATGAACAATATTTTAGCTTCACATTTGTGTATCCCTTATTGGAGGGCTATCTATTTAGTAATACAATGATGAAGATATAATAGATGGAAGATAAGCATGTGTTTTATTTTATTTTTTGTTATTTCTTTCTAAAAAATACTATTTTGAAAATTAACAAAACAAGATTATTTTATAAAGTATAAATAATACTAAAATGATATTCAAATGGTAAGAAAACTAGGACTTAATATTAAAATCAGAAGAAAAACATACACTCTCCCTAAAATTTTTTAAACTGTATTTGTTAAACAAACCTTGTATTAAAGGGGAATAAAAACTGCAGTTCAGGCAGTTCAATTTGTCGAAGCATCATCACTTACACCAAGGGCATCACAGGTCCAGTTACCAGACAGCAGGTATTGGAGAGCATTGAGGAGGCAACAGGTTAATGTTTCTTTCCCTTCCTCTTTCTCTATAAATCAATAAAAAGAAGGGAAAAAAACACATATCCTGAGGTGAATATTTAAAAAAAGGAAAAGAAGGGAAATAAAAACTAAAATTGAGGAAGTTCTAAAACTAATGACAATACAAACATACATATCAAGATCTAGGGAATACAATAAAATTGAATGCATTAGATAGCTAATAGCATTAAATATATGTAGGAAAATGAATAATAAAAGATTTAATGCACAAATCAAAAAAGTTGTATAAGAAATAAAAAAGTCAAAGCATCAGCTAGAAAATAATAAAAACACAGCCATAAATTTAATTTCATAAGAGAAAAACAGCAGAACCAGCTGTTACTTAAAATAATTTAAAATCATTAAAAAGACCAAAGAAAGAATGAGTAGGGGGAAGGAATCACAAATATGTAAAATATTAAAAATATAACCATTGAATCTCAGAAAATTGTTTGAACTTGTAAAACTATTTTGAGTAATTAAGAGAAATAAATTTGAAAACAGTCTAGACTTTGGATGGTGAATACACAATACAACATACAGATGATGTATATAATTGTACACCTATATATTTTTTATTAACCAATGTCACACCAATAAATTCAATAAAAACAATAAGTTAAGGGAAGTGTACAAAAAGAAAAAAATACTGTGTTTATCCTGTGCCTACTTTCTGAGTTTCCTAAAGAAAATAGAGTGCAGACTAATGCAGCCACTGTGGAAAACAGTATGGCATTCCATCAAAACATTAAAAATAGAACTGCCATTTGACCCAGTAATCACTCTTCTAGGACTATATCCTAAAAAAACAGAAACACCAGTCAGAAAGAATATATCCATCCTATGTTCATAGCAGCACAATTTATAATAGCAAAGATTTGGAAACAGCCTAAATGCCCTTACGCAGATGTGTGGATTAGAAAACTGGTACATCTACACAATGGAATACTACACTGCTGTACAAAAAGAAGGAATTCTTGCCCTAACCGGTCTGGCTCAGTGGATAGAGCTTTGACCTTCAGACTGAAGGGTTTCTGGTTCAATCCCAGTCAAGGGCATGTATCTTGGTTGCAGGCACATCCCCAGTAGGGGGTATGCAGCAGGCAGCTGATGGATGTTTCTCTCTAATTGATGTTTCTAACTCTCTATCCCTCTTCCTTTCTCTCTGTAAAAAAAAAAAAAAAAATTCAATAAAATATATTTTTAAAAAAGAAGGAATTCTTACCATTTGCAACAGCATGGATGGAACTGGAGAGGATTATGCTAAGTGAAATAATCCAGTCAGTGAAAAATAAATGTCACATGATCTCATTCATTTGTGAAATACAAAGAACATTATAAAACTGATGAACAAAAATAGATACAGAGGCAGAGCAGTGTCGGAGACCAAATATTGTTCTCACTAGGTGGATGTAATTGTTCTCACTAGGTGGATGTAAACAGAAGGCCAGAAAGCTGGCCAACCTTAATTGCTCTGAAAGGTCAGAACTGATTACTCATTGTTTAGTTGAAACTATCTGTTTGTATCATGTTAATTTCTGTTATCTCCTGCCTAAAGGCTAGGGGTGTGTCCCAAAACCTTAATAAAAGGGAGAAAAATGCCAGTGCAAATGGCAGTCCTTCCCACTAGAGGAAGGATCCCGCCTGGCCCCCCAATATCGCCAAATTAATGTTTTCTAGTCTCTCATTTCGTTTTTGTGCGGCCTCCTTCAGAACCCGAACCCTGACCCGGGAACCCTGAACCACGAGGGACGTGGAAAGAGGTTCCCACAGAGAAGCATCTAACATACTGTCAAACTACAGCGGAAGGCAGAGGAGGTTTGGGGGGTTAAGAGATACATCAAAGGACTTGTATGCATGCATACTAGTATAAGCATAACAGATGGACACAAGACTCTAACGTAGGGGGTTATGGCATTTGCTGGGGAGTAGGGGTGGCTGGGGAGAGGTCAATGGGGAAAAAATGAGACATATGTACTATAATTTGTAATACTTTAAACAATAAAAATTTAATAAAGAAAACAGTTTTCTATTTATAACACCACTTAGATATATAAGGTTCTACAGAAAATAAAAATAAATAAATAAATAAATTTGAAAACAGGATGTGATGGATAAATTTCTAAGAAAAATATAATTGTTCAAAATCAACTTTTAAAAGGAAGTCAGTGTGGTTAGAGCACTTCAAATAGAAACTACACATCAATATCTCTTATGAACATAGATGTAACAATTTCCAAAAAAAACCCTATCAAATTGAATCTAACATGGTAGATAAAGAATTATACACAATAGCCAAGTATTGTTTAACCTGGTTATGCAAGTCTATTTCTTTTTTTAATTAAATTTATTGGGGTGATATTGATTAATAGAATCATAGTTTTCAAGTGTTGATTTCTATGATAACATCATCTGTTTCCTTGTATGACTTTGCTTTTGGTATTAAGATAATGCTGGACTTACAGATTGAATTAGAAAGTATTCCCTCTGCTTCTATCTTATTAAATAAATAGTAGAGGCTAGTTATAATTTCTTCCTTAAATATTGATAGACTTCACCACTAAAACTATCTGGGACTGGTGTTTTCTGTTTTGGAATATTGCTATTGATTCAATTCTTTCACAGATATAGGTCAATTTAGATTACATATTTCTTCTAATATCTATTTGGAAGATATGTTAGATCTTTCAAAGAATTGGATTTCTTTATTATCAGTTTAATTTCCATAAAATCTTTAGTGATGTTCCCCCTTTCATATTTTATATTAGTAATTTGTTCTCTTTCTTTTACTAGTTACTCTGAATAGTGGCTTACCTATTTTATTGATATTTTCAAAGAGCTGGCTTTCAATTTCATTGACTTTCTCTACTGATTCCTTATTTTTAATTTTTTTTTAAATATTTTTATTGACTTCAGAGAGAAAGGGAGAGAGAGAAAGAAACATCAATGATGAGAGAGAATCATCGATAAGCTGCCTCCTTCATATCCCCTATTGGGGATCCAGCTTGCATCCAGGGCATGTGCCCTTGACCTGAATTGAACCCAGGGACTTTCAGTCTGCAGGCTGACACCCTATCCACTGAGTCAAAACAGTGAAGGCTTCTTGTTTTTAATTTTATTTCTGTTCTAGTTATTTATCTTGTTCTACTTGCTTTAAATTTAATTTGCCTTTCTTTCTCTAGTTTCCTAAAGTGGACACTTAGATTATTGATTTAAAATTTCTTTTGTTGCTGAAACCGGTTTGGCTCAATGGATAGAGCGTTGGCCTGGGAACTGATAAGTCCCAGGTTCAATTCCAGTCAAAGCCATGTACCTTGGTTACTTGAACATCCCCAGTAGGGTGTGTGCAGGAGGCAGCTGAACAATGTTTCTCTCTCATTGATGTTTCTAACTCTCTATTCCTCTCCCTTCTTCTCTGTAAAAAATCAATAAAATATATTTAAAAAATTTCTTTTGTAATAGACGAATTTTATGCTATAAAATTTATTCTAAGCAGTGCTTTGGCTGCATTTCACAAATTTTGATACATTGTGTTTTTGTTTTTTAATACCAAATCCAGATTCTTCTTTGACTTATGAGTTATATAGAAATGTGTTGTTTAATATCACATGTATAGTTAACTTTCTGTTGTTAATTTCTAGCTTAATCCAATGGAAGTCTGAGAACAGACATTGTGTGACTTCTATTAAATTTATTTATTTATTGCACTTTAATTTCTTTATTGGTTAAGGTATTACATATTTGTCCTGATCCTCCCATTACCTTCCCACCCATCCCCAATCATACCATCACCCCTCTTTTGTCTGTGTCTACTGGTTAGGCTTATATGCATGCATACACGTCCTTTGGTTGATCTCTCCCCATTACCCACACCCTCCCCTACCTTCCCTCTAAGGTTTGACAGCCCGATCAATACTTCCCTTTCTCTAGATCTGTTTTTGATCATTAGTTTATGTTGTTCATTATTTTCCATAGATGAGTGAGGTCATGTGATTATATATATATATATATGTATATATATATATATCTTTCACTGACTGGCATATTTGACTTAGCATAATGCTACCCAGTTCCATCTATGTTGTTGCAAATGGTAGGAATTCCATCTTTTTTAGCTGAGAATAGTATTTGTTGTGTAGATGTACCACAGTTTTTTAATGCACTCATCTGCTGATGGGCACTTAGTGTTTCCAAATCTTAGCTATGGTAAATCGTGCTGCTATGAATATAGGGGTGCATATATCCTTCCTGATTGACGTTTCTAGCTTCTTGGGATATAGTCCTAGAAGTGGGATTACAGGAACAAATGGGAGTTCCATTTTTAGTTTTTTGAGGAAACTTCATACTGTTCTCCACAGTGGCTACACCAGTCTGCATTCCCACCAGCAGTGCATGAGAGTTCCTCTTCTTCTGCATCCTCTCCAACATCTGTCGTTTATTGATTTGTTGATGATTGCCATTCTGACAGGTATGGGATGGTATCACATTGTTGTTTTGATTTCATCTCTCCAGTAATTAGTGACTTTGAACATGTTTTCATGTCTCTTGGCCTGCCTTTTATCTTCATTCCATTGGATTGTTTATCTTCCTTTTGTTGATTGGATTGTTTATCTTCCTTTTGTTGAGTTGTATGAGTTCCCTGTAGATGTTGGAAATTAAACCCTTATCAATGAAAACATGGGCAAATATATTCTCCCATGTAGTGGTCTTGTTGTTTTGTTGATGGTTTCTTTTGCTGTTGAAATCTTTTTATTTTAATGTAGTCCCATTTATTTATTTTCTCTTTTATTTTCCATTGCTCTAGGAGCAGTATCTGAAGAAATTCCTTTGGCATGTCTGAGATTTTTCTGCCTGTGGATTTCTCTAGTATTTTTATAGCTTCCTGTCTTATGTTTAAGTCTTTTATCCATAATGAGTTGTTTTTTGTTTTTTTTTTGTTTTGTTTTGTGTATGGTGTAAGTTGGTGGTCTGATTTCATTTTTTTGCATGTATCTGTCCAATTTTCCAAACACCATTTATTGAAGACTATCTTGATTCCATTGTATGTTCATACCTCATTTGTCAAATATTAATTGGGTATAGTGGTTTGGGTCGATTTCTGGGTTCTCTGTTTTATTCCATTGATCTATATGTTCTTGTGCCAGTACCAGGCTGTTTTGAGAACAGTGACTTGGTAATACAGCTTGATATCTAGTATTGAGATCCCACCTACTTTGTTCTTCTTTCTTGAGATTGCTGCAGCTATTTGGGGTCTTTTTTTTAAAATTCCAGATGAATTTTTTGAGTTCTTTCTAGGTTTGCGAAATATGCCATTAGTATTTTAATGGGGATTGGATTGAATCTATAGATTGCTTTGGGTAGTATGGACATTTTGATGAAGTTGATTCTACCAATCCATGAACACGGTATATTCTCCCATCTGTTTATATCTTCCTCTATCTCTTTTATCAGTGTCCTATAGTTTTTTGCATATAGGTCTTTTACCTCTTTAGTGAAGTTTATTCCTAGATATCTTAATTTTTTTAGTACAATGGTAAGTAGAATGGCTTTTTAAATTCTCTTTCTTTAAGTTCACTATTGGTGTATAAAAATGTCATAGATTTCTTGGCATTAATTATGTATCCTGCTACATTGCTGAATTCATTTATTAAGTCTAATAATTTTTTGGATGGAGTCTGTAGGGTTTTCTTTTAAAGGATCATGTCATCTGCAAATAAGGACAGTTATATTTTTCTTTTCCAATTTGGATGCCTTTTATTTCTTCTTCTTGTCTGACAGCAATGGCTAGGACTTCAGTACTATGTCAGACAGGAGAGGTGAGAGTGGGCATCCCTATCTTGTTCCTATTCTTAGGGGAAATGGCTTTAGTTTTTGTCCATTGATTGTGATGCTGGCTGTGGATTTATTATATATGGCTTTTATGATGTTGAGGTATGATCCTTCTATTCCCACCTGGATGAGAGTTTTTATCAAGAAAGGGTGTTGGATTTTGTCAAATGCTTTTTCTGTGTCAATCAATATGGCTATATGATTCTTCTCCTTCAATTTGTTTATAAAATGTATCATGTTTATTGATTTGTGGATATTGTATCATCCTTGCATCCCTGGGATAAATCCTGCTTGGTCATGATGTATGATTTTTCTGGTGTACTGCTGGATCCAATTTGCTAGATGTTTGTTGCGGATTTGGACATCTATGTTCATGAGGGATATTGGCCTGTAATTCTCTTTCATTGTGTTTTCTTTATATGGTTTAGTATTATGGTGATGCTGGCTTCATAGAATGAGTTTGGGAGTGTTTTTCCTCTTGAATTTTTTGGAATATTCAAAGGAGGATAGATTTTTAGTTCTTTCTTGAATGTTCAGTATAACTAACCTGTGAAGCCATCTGGCGCTAGGCTTTTGTTTGTTGGAAGCTTTTTATGACTGTTTCAATATCTTCCATAGTTATTGGCCCATTGAGATGTTCAGAATCTTCCTGATTAAGTTTTGGACTGTTATATTTTTTTCTAGGAATATGTCTATTTCTTCCAGATTGTCCAGTTTGTTGAAATAGAGTTGTTCATAGTATTTTTAAACAATCCTTTGTATTTCATTGGGATCTGTTGTCATTTCACATCTTTCATTTCTGATTCTGTTTATTTGGGTCCTCTCTCTTTGCTTCTTGGTGAACCTGGCTAGAGGTTCATTAATCTTGGTTATTCTTTGAAAGAACCAGGTCTTGGTTTCATTGATCTGTTGTATTGTTTTTGTTTTTGTTTTTATTTCTATGTCATTTATTTATGCTCTAATCTTTATTATCTCCTTCCTTCTGCTCACTCTGGGCTTTTCTTGTTGCTCTCTTTCTAATTCTTTAAGTTGTAGCATTAAATGATTTACTATTGTTTTTTTTCTTGTTTTTTTAAGGTAGGCCTGTAAATTTCTCGCTCAGGAGTGTTTTCATTGTGTCCCATAGGTTTTGGATTGTTGTGTTTTATTGTCATTATTTTTCAGAATGTTCTTAATTTCTAATTTGATCTCATTGATAACCCATTCAATATTTAATGACATGCTATGCAGCTTCCAAGTGTTTGAGTATTTTGGATTAATTTTTATTGTAGTTTATTTCTAATATTATGCCATTGCAATCTGAAAAGATGCTTGGTATGATTTCAATCTTCTTGAATTTGGGGAGACTGATCTTGTGACCCAGTATGTAGTCTATTTTTGAAAGTTTCCCATGTACACTTGCAAAGAACGTATACTCTGCAGCTTTGTGGTGAAATATTCTAAAGGTGTCAATTAAGTCTAGTGACTCATTTAGGATTGTTATTACTTTGATGATTTTTTTGTCTAGAGGATTTATCCAGTGATGTCAGTGGTGTATTAAAGTCCCCTACTATTATTGTGTTATTGTCAATCTCTACCTTGATATATTGCAGGAGATTTTTTATGTATTTGAGTACATATGTGTTTATCAGGGTTATATCCTCTAATTGTATTGATCCATTTAGTATTATGAAGTGGCCTTCCTTGTCCTTTGTTATGGCCTACACTTTGAGATTTATTTTGTCAGATATAAGTATTGCTACCCCAGCTTTTTTTTTTTTTTCATTTCCATTTGCCTGAAAGATGTTTTTCCCTCCTTTCATTTTTAATCTGTGTGAGCCCCTTGTTTTTTTTGTTTGTTTATTTGTTTTGTTTTGTTTTTGCATTTGTTTGATTACTAGGGATGTTGGACATTTTTTTTTCTTTTTCTTTTTTTATTGTGTTACATGTATACATATCTCCCCATTGCCCCTCCTCCCTCCCAGACATACCCCAACCCCCCAGTATCTATGTTCATTGGTTATGCTTATATGCATAGATACAAGTTCTTTGATTGATCTCTTATCTACCCCACCTCTCCTTAATCTTCCTGCTATAGTATCACAGTCTGTTTGATGTTTTACTGCCTCTGCATCTATCCTTTTGTTCATCAGTTTACAATGTTCTTTATTATCCACAAATGAGGGAGAGCATGTGGTGCTTCTCTTTCATTGACTGGCTTATTTCACTAAGCATAAGGCTCTCCAGTTCCATCCGGGTTGCTGCAAATGGTAAGAGTTCCTTCTTTTTAATGGCAGCATAGAATTCCATTGTGTAGATGTACCACAGTTTTCTGATCCACTCATCTGCTGATGGGCACCTAGGCTGTTTCCAAATCTTAGCTATGTGCTGCTATGAACATAGGCGTGCATAAATCCTTTCTGATTGGTGTTTGTAATTTCTTAGGATAAATTCCTAAGAGTGGCATTGCTGGGTCAAATGGGAGATCCATTTTTAATTTTTTAAGAAAACTCCATACTGTTCTCCACAGTGGCTGCACCAGTCTGGATTCCCACCAACAATGAACAAGGGTTTCTTTTTTTTCACATCCTTGCCAACACTTGTCATTTGTTGATTTGTTGATGATTGCCATGCTGACCAGTGTAAGATGGTATCACATTGTTGTTTTGATTTGCATCTCTCGGATAATTAGTGATTTTGAACATGTTTTCATGTATCTCTTGGCCAAGAGCCCCTTGTTTTAAGGTGGTTCTCTTATAGAGAGCATTTATATATGTGTCATGGATTTTTATCCATTCAGCCACTCAATCTCTTTTGATTGGAACATTTAGTCCAGTTACATTTAAAGTTATTATTGAAAGGTACTTGTTTATAGTCATTTTTTTTGAGGCTGTGTTCCTTCATATCTTTTTGCTTATTTTTTTTTTTTTTACAGCATTCCCTTTAGCATTTCTTGCATTGATGGCTTGGTAAACTCCCTTAGCCTTTTTTTGTCTGTGAAGCTCCTGATTCCCCCTTCAATTTTGTCTGCTGGATAGAGTTTTTGAGGTAGGCCTGTAAATTTCTGTCTCAGGATTGTTTTCATTGTGTCCCATAGGTTTTGGATTGTTGTGCCTTTATTGTCATTATTTTCCAGAACGTTTTTAATTTCTTATTTGACCTGATAGTCTTGCTGGATAGAGTTTTGTTGTATTCAGTCCCTTGCTTTGCATCACTTTCTATATCTTCTTCCATTTCCTTCTAGCTTAATGTGTTTTTGTTGAGAAGTATTTTGATAATCTTATGGGGTATCCTTTGTAGGTAACTTTCTGTCTCTCTCTTGCAGCCTTTTAGATTTTCTCTTTGTCAATAACATTTACCATTCAAATAGATTTTCTAGTCCTTGCCGCTCTCCTTGTCCTTCTGGTAGCCCTCTTATATGCATGTTATTTTGTTTTACATTGTACCAAAGCTCCCTTCTGTTCTCCTCCTGCTTTTTAAGTTTTTTTTCTCTAGTTGCTGTGCAGTTTGGGCTTGTTTCTGTACCTGATCTAATTCACTAATTTGGTCCTTTGCTTCTTCTAGTGTATTTTTGAAGCCTTTCATGGTGTTTTTAATTGTAGCTATATCATTATTCATTTCTTCCTGATTTTTTCATAGGTTGTTGATTTTTTTCATCCATCAGGTGTGTGAACTGTATGACCATTACTCTGAATTCTTTTTCTGTCATGTTGAATGCTTCTATTTCACTTATTTCCTTTCTTGGCATTTCCTCCTTTTCTGTCCTCTGGGGATTCCTTCATTGTCTCCCCAATCTGACTATCACCAGAAGGTTCAAATGTTGAGTTGCAGGGGCCTGGGCCAGGTGCAGTGGGAGTTTTGCACTGAAGAGCTCTGACACCAAGACATGCTGTTGCTGTGGGTTGGTGGGAGCAATGCTCACCCTGGGTCAGAGTCACAGGCACTTATATGGCCTTGTGTGTGCACCTAGAATCAGAGACTTAGTGTGGCCTCGGCCACATTGAAACAGAGGACCCGCTGGCATGTACCAAAAGTCTAAGTCCTCTATTGCATGTCAGGAGTCAGAGGCTCCCGGTGTACATGCCAAAAATCAAGTATCAGAGTCTCTGTTGCTTGGTGCTACCTCTCACTGAGAATCAATGTCCCTGTGTGCATATGTGCCAAGAATTGGAGTCACTGGCTCTTAGTCTGAATGTACTGAGAATCAGAGATACTAGGTGCACATAATGAGGAACAGAGTCTAGTCACTGGTGCTCAGTGCTGCCTCTTGCATGGAAATTCAGGGTCCCCAATCTGCTTGGAAGACTGGGTTGCTCAGTCCCACTGTGTTGGCAGGAGGTCGACTACTGCCCTGCGGTAAACAGCCTTCTGTGCACACTTGCCCTGAATCAAAGAGTAATATGCAAATTGACCATACCTCTGCTACACCCACAAGCCATGCTCAAAAGCCATGCACACCATCCAATCAGAGCAAATATACAAATTAACCCAACTAAGATGGCTATGGCCACAGACAGAACAGGAGAGAGGCTTGGGTTTCCCCTGGTGATGGAGGAAACCAAGCTTTCCACAAAGCCTGGCCCACCACTGTCTCCATTTAAGGCAAAAAAGTTGCAATGGCTGTGCAAGCAGAAGGCTTGGCTCCAGTCCAGGCTACAAAGTTTCAATTGTAGAAGATAAATAAATCCCAGATACCGTGGCCTCCACTTGGTCACCTGTAGGCATGGCTGGCCTTCAAACCATCACAAGCCTGTCTCCCAGGCCACTCCATGTCCCAAGGAAACAACCACCCTGATCCAGGACACTCTTCAGGGCAAACCAGCTGGCCCCCACCGATGCACCAGGCCTCTGTCCTTTCTGATAAAAGAGTAATATGCCGATTGACCATCACTCCAACCCACAGGATGACTGCCCCCATGTGGTCAAAAAATCCTGACTCCATCTGGACACAAGATGGCCACTACAAGATGGCCAGCAGAGGAGGGCAGTTGGCAGGGATCAAACTTGCAGGGTAGGGCAGTTAGGGGCAAATAGGATTGCAGGGGAGGAGTTAGGCATCAATTAGGCTGTCAAGGAGTGGTTAGGGGGTGATAAGGCTGGCAGGCAGATGCGGTAGGGGCAATCAGGAAGGTAGGTAGGTGAGCAGTTGGAAGCCAGCAATCCTGGATTGTGAGAGGGATGTCCAACTGCCTGTTTAGGCCCAATCCTACCTGGGGTCCCAGATTGGACAGGGAGCGGGCTAGGCTGAAGGACACCCTCCCCCCATGCATGAATTTCTTGCACTGGGCCTCTATTTACTATATAATGCTCTTCTTTTTTCCTAATAACTTTATTATTTTGAAGTCTGCTCTGTTTTCTTTTGATTAGTGTTAGCATAGTTTATTTTTCTCCATCCATTTACTTTTATATGTGTTTTTAAATTTAAAGTGGGTTTCTTATAGACACCATATGGATTTTTATTTACTGATCTACTTTGTCATCTCTCTCAATGGTGCATATAGACCACTGACTTTCAAAGTGATTATTGATACCATTGGATTAATATCTACCATGTTTATTATTGGCTTTCTGTTGCCTTTGTTCCTATTTTTGTCTTCCATTATTTTTCTGACTTTTGTAATTTTTAATGGAGAATTATATGATTTTTGTAATCTGCTTTCTTAGCAAGTCCACTTAAAAATAATGCTATACCACTTCACCAGAGGTATGTAATGTTTTATAACAAAATATCTTAATTCTTCTCTCCTATCCCTTCTATCATTGTTATTTATTTCACTTACATATAAGCATAAGCATGCTATATACATAAGCATGCATACTCAAATATATCATTGCTATTATTATTTTGAACAAGCTGCCTTTTTTAGATTTATTATGAATATGATAAAATACTTTTTAATATATTTTATTGATTTTTTACAGAGAGGAAGGGAGAAAGATAGAAAGTCAGAAACATCGATAAAGAGAGAGACATCAATTAGCCGCTTCCTGCACACCCCACAGTGGAGATGTACCTGCAAGCAAGGTACATGCCCCCAACTGGAATCAAACCTGGGACCTTTCAGTCCACAAGCCGACGCTCTATCGACTGAACCAAACCGATCTCGGCTTTGAAAAATCTTAAATTGTTCCTTCTTCAATGATCTTCTTTATATAGATCCTAGTTCTTTAACCTCTACCTTCTGGCAACAAATTCTGTTTTGGTTTGTTTGAAAAAAAGCCTTTTTCATGTTCCCTTTTGGAAGTTAACTATTCCAAAACAGTTAATTTTGAAATAAAAATTCTAAGTACAAAGGTTTTCTCTTGGTATATAAAACTTTTTTTACTACACTTTCTTCTTGCTTGCATGGTTTCTGAGGATAACTAGAGTCCAACTCTTATCTTTGGTCCACTTTATCTATCTATTTATTTATTTTCCCACTATATTTAAGGTGTTTATTTTACTCAGACTTCTTTTGGGATATTTTCTTTATCTTTGATTTTCTAAAAGTTTTAAATGCTGTGACTAGGTGTATTTGTTATGACTGGAACATTAATTATACTTGGTGATGTCTGAACTTCTTGATCTGTGGTTTGATGCCTGACATTAATTTGGAAAAATTCTAAATTCTTATAAGCCCATCAGAGGAATTATTTATTTCTGTTAGTGTTTTGATTTTGTTTTACTCCAGCATTTTAGTTTTTTCTTTTTCTTTAGGATTTCTCGCTCTCTTTTTACATTGCCCACCTGTTCTCCCATGTTGTGTATTTTAACCATTGGAGCCCTTAGCATATTAATTATAGTTGTTTTAAATCCTTGTTCTGCTAATTCTGACATCTCTGCCACATTTGGTTGTGATGTATACTCTGCCTCTTCATAGTGTATTTTTGTCTTTTGGTATGCCTTATATTTTTTTTTTTCTTAATAGCTGTATATGATATACTGGGTAAAGGAACTTTTATAAATGGGCCTTTAGTAATGTGGTGGTGAGGTGTAGATATATGAGAAGTGTTTAATAGTCTTGTGATTAGGTCTAGTCTCTTAGTAAACTGTATGTCTGGACTATGAACTTAAACGTTTCTCGGGATTTTACCCTTTGGTAAGACAAGATGGCTAGGGCTGACTAAAGTTGGGCATTCCCCTTCCCCATGTTAATTAAACTCTAAAAATAGTTCAGCAAATTAGAATCTAATTACTAACTGGTTTACCCTGAGGACTGGCCTTGTTAAGAAAAAAAGTGTTCTTGCCCTAAGTGGTTTGGCTCAGTGGATTTGACTATCAGCCTGTGGACTGAAGGGACCCAGGTTCAATTCTGGTTAAGGGCATATACCTTGGTTGTGAGCACATCCCCAGTGGGGTATGTGCAGGAGGCAGCTGATTAATGTTTCTCTCTCACTGATGTTTCTCTCAATTCCTCTTCTTTCCTCTCTTGTCAAAAAAAAATCAATAAAATCTATAGTTTCAGAAAGTGCTCTGGACTCGAGTGTTTTCAAAATGATTCCTGTCGGAAACCAAATATTGTTCTCACTAAATGGATGTAAACAGGAGGCCAGAAGGCTGGTCAACCTTAACTGCTCTGAAAGGTCAGAGCTAATCACTCACTGTTTAGTTGAAACATTTGTTGGCTGAAGCAACCTCTACCTGTTTGTTTCATGTTAATTTCTGTTTTGTTATTTCCTGCCTAAAGGCTAGGGGTGTGTCCCAAAGCCTTAATAAAAGGGAGAA
>PVJN01011088.1:0-55210 GCA_004026805.1 Lasiurus borealis | reverse complement strand
GAGTAGGGGCTGGGAGGGAGGGTGGGGGGGATGGGAGATATCTGTGATTCTATCAACAATAAAAAATACATTGAAGAAGTGCACAGGTTGCCCTGGCTGGCTTGGCTCAGTGGATAGAGCGTCAGCCTGCGGTCTGCAGGGTCCCGGGTTCGATTCCGGGGAAGCACACATGCCTGGGTGGCGGGCTCGATCACCAGTGGGGGTTGTTGTCGGAAACCAAACATTGTTCTCACTAAATGGATGTAAACAGGAAGCCAGAAGGCTGGCCAACCTTAACTGCTCTGAAAGGTCAGAGCTGATCACTCACTGTTCAGTTGAAACATTATTGGCTGAAGCAGCCTCTATCTGTTTGTTTCATGTTAATTTCTGTTTTGTTATTTCCTGCCTAAAGGCTAGGGGTGTGTCCCAAAACCTTCATAAAAGGGAGAAAAAGGCCAGAGCAAGTGGCAGTCCTTTCTGCTAGAGGAAGGCTCCCGCCTGGCCCCCCAATATCGCCAAATTAATGCTTTCTGGTCTCTCATTCCGTTTGCGTGCGGCCTCCTTCAGAACCCGAACCCTGAACCGGGAACCCTGAACCACGTGGGACGTGGAAAGAGGTTCCCACAGGTTGTGCAGGAGGCAGCCAATCCATGATTCTCTCTCGTTATTGATGTTTCTATCTCTCTCTCCTTCTCCCTTCCTCTCTGAAATCAATAAAGAAATATATTAAAAACAATTTTATTAAAAAAAAATAAAGAAGAAGTGCACAGGTTAAAGCCCCGCCCCCCAGTGGGACTGGTTGGGAGACAGGGCCTTGGGGAGGTCCCTGGGGTTAAAGGAGGGAGTCAGGGTCCGAATAGGATCGGACTGGTGTCCTTCTAGGGATAGAAGGAGCCACATCCTCTTCTCTCTCAGGCACAAAGCCCAAGGAAGGACAGTGAGGGCACACTGGGAAAGCAGCGGCTGCAAGTCAGACCCCGGCTCTGCTGGCACCCCGACCTTGGACCTCCAGCCCCCAGAAGGCGAGAGTGACATGCCTGTTGGCTGAGCCACGCGCACGGTGCCCTGAGCTCACACAGCTCTTCATTGTGGTTAGGCCGGTCACCGGTGAGAGCAGTGGTTCTCAGACTTTCTAACGCTGCGACCATTTAACACAGTTCCTCCTGTTGTGGTGAATCGTCATGTACATATCTGTGTGTTCTGATGGTCTTAGGCAACCCTGCTAGCGGTTCTCCACCTGTGGGTCACTGCTGTAGAGCCTCAGACCATTGGAAAACAGGTCTCGATCCACAGGTGGAGAACCGCTGCGTTAGAGGCTCCGGATGGCCGGGGACCACCCTGTGGAGAGGGGGAGCAGCGTGTCCAGCTCCGGGGCCTGGGCTGGACGGAGTGACTCTTTGGCCAGTGAGATGCGAGACCGGGGAGTCGGGGCCTCCTTACACCGGGCCACGGAGACTGGCCACTGGTTTCTGCCGGAATACTCACTCCGAGGGACGTGAACTGGAAACTGCGGTTTTCTGTTTTTTAAAACTGGGTATTGTTGGCAGTATTTCTCCCTCTCCTTTCTCCCCCCCCCCCATTTTCTCTCTCCCACCAGCCCTGGCCCTGGCAGCGGAGGCCCTGCCAGCCAGAGCACCGGCCCCCCCTCTCTCCTCCCCCTGTTGTCTTGGGAACAAACATCTGCTCCAATTTTGTGCTTTGTCCGCTGGGCTCTTGTTCTGCACAATAGGCACCAGATCTGAAAGGAAACGGAATCTCTTTGTTTGGAAGATACACCTCGATGTGACTGACAGGTCCTTGTTTACATTTCCACATAACAGCTATTTGTTTTAAATTCATTTTTTAATTAGAGCGGCCACGCCACATGATATGACCATGAGGGGCCTGTGCACGAATCTGTGCCAGAGGAGGCCTTTCTGCCCCTGCCTGGTGGCACCTGGGACCCGGCTTCCCTGCCCGCGTGTTCGGAGAGCTCATCCCCGTGGACAGACACAGCCACACGGAGCGGAGGGCAGAGTCCCGGAGGGAGAAAGCACAGGCTGGAGGTTTCAGGGACCCGAGCTCAGAAGCAGACAGGGCTCTGGTGATGTTGAGGTTGCAGCACCAGAGCCGGGCTGTCAGGAGGACGTGAAGGCACTGAGCTGAGGGAGAGGTTTGTAAATAAATGTCCGCTCCAGTGAAGGGGCTGGGGGGGGATTAGAACAAAGGGAAGAGGGAGGAAGGAAAGAGAAGGCGAGGAGAGGGGAGGTCAGAGGAGAAGAAGGGAGGGGAGGGAAGAGGAGGGAGATTAGAGGAGAAGAAGGGATGGGGAGTGGAGGGGAGGGAAGAGGAGGAGAGAAAAGGGGAGAGGAAGAGGAGGGAAGGGAAGACCATCACAGACACTTACGTCCCACCCGCTGGGAACCACAGCGCGTCTCTCCCCCTGCCCCTGCCCATCATGAGCCCCTCCCAGGACTGTGCCTCCCCAGCATGCACCTCTCCCCACACCCCCTTGCTCAGACCAGACGTTCTCCCCCTCCTAGCCACACCGCTTCTCTCACCTTCAGCGTGTCCCCGAGTTCTTCCTGCTGAGCCTCGGGCCGTGATCAGGAGGCGCCTCGCCCTCACTCCCCTGTCCCACCGTGGCCGACCCTTCGGGCGGAATCTGTGCCTTCGTGCTCCCAGAAACGCAATGCAGACGCCACTTTCAAGGGGTCAGAGCGCCGTTAGGAAGCAGCTGTGGAAGGCGGGGGATGGGAAATGTGGGGTTTGGCTGGAGGGAAGGAGACACGGCTGTGCACCTGGAACCTCGCCTGTGCAGCCCTTCGCTGAGCCCTCATGCCCGGGAGCAGTTCCTGCTCCAGCCCCTTCTGTGGAGGGGACACCTTTAACATGGGTAAGCCCATCTGCGGCCTCTCGTGAGAGTGCGGCGCAAAGACAGCAGAAGGGCTCTGAAGGCAAGACGTGCGACAAGCTTAACCACGTCCCCCCGACACCCCAGCCCGGCCACCCACGCCCGGCGTGTCTCTGGGCTTTCCGACCTGAGGTTTAATACCGACCAGCACATTTCATTATAGGCAAGGAAAGTTTCTCCCATGCCTTACTCCTCCCTCTCTCTCCTCTCTCCCTCTCTCCCTCTCTCTCTCTCCCTCCCTCTCTCTCTCTCTCTCTCTCTCTTTCTCTCTTCCTTCCCCACCCGCTTTCCCTCTGTCTATTTTCCTTCTTTAAAGCAGGATCTTAGGATCCTTGATTCCTTCAGTAGCTGTGTGATGGTGGGAAAATATTGCGCCCTATCCATGCATTCATCCCAATATGACAGTTGGAAGTAGTACCTGTCCATACCTGCCACCTCCTGCCCTCAGCTACCTCCCTCCTCCATGTACCTGGCTAATCAGTTTGATCTAAACCAGCGGTTCTCAACCTGTGCAGGTCGTGACCTGTTTTCTGATAGTCTTAGGCCCTACAGCAGTGACCCACAGGTTGAGAACCGCTAGCAGGGTCGCCTAAGACCATCAGAAAACACAGATATTGACATGACGATTCACCACCACACGAGGAACTGTATTAAATGGTCGCAGCATTAGAAAAGTTGAGAACCACTGACTAAACGATGGTTCTATTGTCCACAGGTTTAGTCTATCCTGATAACAAGAGCTAATCTTAAGTGAATCACAAATAGATACATTTATACAGCCCATTAGAGAAAAAATAGTCATGACATTGAAAGCATAACAGCTACCCACTAATTTTCTGTAACTATTTATGATGAGGAACGCATGAAAGGTCTATGAGACATCTATTTTGGTAAGATTTTTATCTTCACTGGATCCGACTATTTTCGGGAAAAAGAGACTTTCTCTTCCAATGTCTTTGACGCTGAGACCTGTCACCGGGGACGAGGCTAAGGAGAAGAGGGGGATGGTGGGGGTTTGCAATAGGACCGTGCGATTTATGGAGTCATATGTTTCTTCCCCCACACAGAGTCCTCGTGAAGGTGGAAGGCTGAGACTAAGGGGGGTCATTTACTCTGGAATCAGTGACAGGTCCCATGGTGAGCTGGTAAATTTAACAGGGGTGTATCCCAAAGGGAAAACAAAAATTAAAAGGGGAAAGAACGACATGCGAAAAACATGTATTACCTTCGGGACCGTTTTACTGACATCCAAAAAGAGCAGGAAAGGGCACGTCTCAGCGCTGGTCCTCAGCGCCAGGAGAGATCACGCAGACGTTAGAATTAGAATCAGAACGGCGAGGACTGTACTGTCTGTGGGTTTCATGATCCTTTGAATGTGGGAACTCTTGAGTGGGCGAGGATCCTTCTAGAACCAGCGTGTGAATGAATGCCTGGCCCTCACAAGACATAATAGGAGCGCTGTTTCCATGGGTCAGTGGTTGAACCAGGAGGTCATGGTTCAATTCCCCGTCAGAGTGCAAGGCCAAGTTGTGGGCTGGATGCCGAGTGTGGGGAGTACAGGAGGCAGCCGATCTATGATCCTCTCATTCATTGATGTTTCTGTGTCTCTCTCTCCCTCTCCCCTCTCTGAAATCAATAAAAAGGTTTTTTTTTTAAGACATAGTAGGAAATAACACTGCTACGCGTATTCTAGGTCTACCTATGCCGTGTCTATGAGAGTGTGCAGCCTCAGGGATGTCCGCACACTGGGCATGCTGAGGAAGCAGTGAGCAGCTGGAGAAGCATCTTGTATGGAGGGCAGAGCTAGGCCCCAGGGGAGGCAAGAGGGGAGCAGAGGCCGAGGTGAGGCTCTGACACCGGTTTACATGGTTTGATCGCCTCTAAGCATCGCGAGGCCTGGAACTTTCCCCAAGTTCTCTCCTGCCCTTTCCCAGCAGCTCCGTGCGCCGGGAAGGGAGATATTCTTCATCAGTGTCCAGTGGCTGATTTAGCGCGTCAGCAAGGGAGGCGGGTCCACAGTAACGGTGATCTATGAGGAAACTGTGCTAGGTGTAGTCTTACTCCGACTATATTTCTTCCTGCGTTACTTCTCCGAGTTAAGATTCATTGACTGGCCGAAACCGGTGTGGCTCAGTGGATAGAGCGTCATCCTGCGGACTGAAAGGTCCCAGGTTCGATTCCAGTCAAGGGCATGTGCCTTGGTTGCGGGTACATCCCCAGTAGGGGGCGTGCAGGAGGCAGCTGATCGATGTCTCTCTCTCTCATCGATGTTTCTAACTCTATCCCTCTCCCTTCCTCTCTGAAAAATCAATGAAATATATTTAAAAAAAAAGAAGCTAGAGGTGCCCCAACTGTGTGCGCAGAGCAGGAGGCTAGAGGCTACAGTTACTGTGGCTCAGGTCACGTGGCTTTCTGCCTTGGTTGATTCTGGAAGTCAGGTGACCATTTCTCATTGTGTCTTTACCCGTTCGTCACATCCGCCCTGGAAACGGTGCTGGGCTGTGAAGAGTCATCTTCGTTCCTGAACAGGCGTTCCCTGAATTTAGATTCAACTCACTGAGCACGCATGATGCACTTATATTTACTAAGCATGCGTGAGCGGGGGTGAGGATACATATGCAATACTTTAATTTTAAAAAAGTTAATAAATGTATGTCTTTTTTTGCCCCTTTCCTCCTAATTTAATGGTAAACATCTCAGAGCCATCATACAATTAAATATTGCTCAGATGTAAGTCATGTCTCAGTGAAATATTTCTGCCTAAAACTTAGACTTTATCTATCTACAGAGTATGGCATATTTACTTGTGTATTACAGTTTTTGTTGACAGTCACATATTCTCACGAATAACATTAAATATTAGTGTGGTCCACCAAAACGTGTGTTTGTGGGACGGAGCCACGTTCTGCTCCGAAGATGTGTTTAAGGGACACGAGTCATTGACATCATGCCATCAAGCCTCCGGATTAAAAAAAAAAAAAAAAAAAGGACCAAGTAATAGCTAATATTTAATGAGTAGTAAAGCTGCGGCGGAAAGGTCAATACACCAAGCCAAGATAATATGGCAAATTATGACACATGAACTTGATGAGCTTTTATGCAGACATTAAAGTGATAGTTATGAAGACTATAAAGCAGCCCGCAGCGCTTGTGATGAAAGAGTGAGCGACAGAAGCAGAATGCAAATCGCGGCGGTTCCGTGGCCGGATGCGCAGAGCAGATGTTCGCGCTCTTAATTCGGTGTCAAGCACCGGCCGGGGCCGGGGCGTCACACAGGCAAGCGAGGCCGTGCCCCGAACTCTCAGGAGCTTGGCGTGGGTGCAGACTGGCATGAAGTCGTTGGCACCGTGGCCTGGAAGACCGGCTCTGAGGAATGTAGAGGCGGCACAGAAGCAGGTCAGAAGGAGGAATAAGATCCTGGAGAAAGAGGCTGCTTGGTGTGCGCTCCGGCAGGCGTGTCTGAGACGAGAGCACCGTGTATTTCCCGAGAAACACAAAGCAATCAAATAGACCGGTTCCTTTGAGGGGGCACCCACTGGGCGAACCCCAGAGGGCCTGCTTCTCCCACCCGCCCCCCTCCCTTGTCCACACCCCATGTCTACAGGTCTGCTGGGAGAAACCTTCTCCTGCTCCCCACGAAAATGCCCCGGTTTATATCCAGATTTTCCACGTCCTGCTGATGCCCCCCAAAGGCTGGGTCCTGCAGGGCCACCTCTGACCCTCCACCGTACGCGATTACCCCAGGATTTCAGAAACCCGTGCTTTCTCACAATATCCGTAGGCAACGCTGTCAACTGTGATGTCTAAGTACTGTGACTGTCCATCCCGATTCACCCAGGACATTGCAGCTGGCGAAGGAAAAGTACGCGCTAGCCCTCGCTGGTGTGGCTCAGCAGACAGAGCGTCAGCCTACGGACCAAAGGGTCCCAGGTTCGATTCTGGTCAAGGGCACGTACCTTGGTTGCAGGCTCCTTCACGGCCTGGTCTCTGTTCAGGGCGCCTGCAGGAAGCAACCAATCAATGCATCTCTATCACATCGATGTTTCTCTCTGTCTTCCACTCTCTGGAAAAAATGGATGGAAAAATGTCCTCAGGTGAGGATTAACAAAAAACACACACACCAAAAAAACCCTCCAAAATAATAATATAATAATAATAATAATAATAATAATAACAAACAATAATAAAAGTGTGCTCTAGAGCTGCGGTCAACATCCTTTGGGACCTCACGGGCCATCCATGGTCCATGGACCCCCAGTTGGTGACCGCCACTCTGGAGACTATACAGATGCGGGGCCAGCGAGGTACCTCCCTTGGCCACACCAGCCTCTGAAGACACCAACCCTCCTGCAAACTAGGAGCGGCCGGGCCTGCTGGAAGGGTGCAGGGCATCATCGAAAGAACAGCACCCCGGACAGGCGGCGACTCCAGGGGTCACACCTCAGTGCCCCTAAGGACAGTTGTATCGGGACCCAGCTGTGCTCGCTTGCTCGCTTTCATTATTTACCGAGACAAGATTGACAAACGACCCTGCGTACCGTTCAGGTGCACAGTGTGCGGTTAGATACGTTTATACAGATGGCGGGATGATCACCTTGTCGCTAAGGCCTCTGTCACAGCCCATAAACATCTCCTCCTCCTTGCGGAGAGAAGGAAGAATTAACATCTAGCCTCTTGGCCTCCTGGAGGCTTATGACACCATTGTTGACGGCAACCAGGATGCCCGTGGCAGAGTTCCGGAACTGATTTATCTGCCAGCTGGGAGTTGGTGCCCGTCAGCAGTTTCTATGGGGCCGTGGCTGCCTCTGTGTTCCCTGGCAGAGCTGAGTGGTGTGATAAAGATCACAGGGTTGCAAATCCTAAAGTGTCTGGCCTTGACCGAAAAAGGCCCGGAACAGAAAATCGTCTGAATAGTGGTTTTGCCATAGAGGGTATCTGTAGCTACCTATTTTATTTTTTGTGTGATGCTTTAGTTTAAATAAAGCATTTCAGAAGAAATGAGATGGACGTTTAACAAAAAAATCAAGTGTCATCTATCTTTTTCTCGGTAAAATCAACAATGGACATCACACGTTCATGGATGATATGATGGCATTTAACATCCCACCATAAGGGTCAACGGTAATGTCCCCCCCCACCTGAAAGCCAAAACATATCCGCGTGCCTCAGCCTCTCCTTGTCACGTGAGAGGTGGCTTTTAAAAGCCTTTCCCCTCTTCTACCGTCCCCACCCCCTCTTCCCTTCACAGTCACCATACTGTCTTCTGTGTCTGTCAGTTTTCCTTTTTATTTATTTCTCTAACTTAATCCCTTCATCTTTTTCGCCCAGCTGCTCAACTCCTCTCCCTTCTGACAGCCGTGAGTCTGTTCTCCGGATCCAGGAGTCTGTTTCTACTTTGTTGGTTTATTTTGTTCATGAGATCCCACATGTAAGGGGAACGGTGACAGGAGACATGACGTAGGTTGAGGCTACAACATGCAGATGATAGTGTCTAGAACTGCACAACTAAAACACCTACACGGTGGTAGCCAATGTCACCCCAACATTTCCACAATTTCTCTAAAAGCCTGTGTCTGGGGATGGTGATTTCCGCTCCGTGTTTGTTTGTGCTCATCGCAGTGTCGAGCAGGGCGTTTGCTGTGGATTAAAAGCCCATTATCCCGAGTTCAGCCGTCTTCCCTTTCAATCCCCAGATTCTTGCGCAGAATGAAAGATAAAAATGGATGTGTTGACTCCATTAGCAGCAGACGAAGAGCTCTGCAGACAGTTAAATGATAATTTTACATTTCACGCCTCAATTATGATCTGTTCATTCCGAACTGGCTCTGTGTTTTCCCCGCATCAGACCCACGGAGGCAAAGTCAACATTTTAGAAGCGCGTTGTGTTAAGCGCGCACACTAATATGCGTGCTCTGCCAATTCAGCCCAAAGTTTTACAAAGAAAGACGGCAGATGACGGGTTTTTGCATCGACGATGTAAGAACCTTCTGGTGGCGCACACCGTGTGGTGAAAGCAGTGTTCTCAGCGGAGTAAGAAAGCAGCAGAACAGCTGAGTTGATTGGGTGGCACAACCATGTCATTCCTGGCCCGGTGGGCAGCCGTGACTGCATAGACCTGGCTCCAGTACGTCTCCCAATGGGATTGCAGTCCTGTTCGTCAACACTGACAGATACTGTTATAAACACGCAGCGAGAAGGAAGGTCCTGCTGAACGTTCGTGAAGGGGTGGACTTGATTACTACGTTAGGCTGACCACCCACACGCTCTCTCTCTCATTTTTATGGAATGTTAATGAAGTTTTTTAAAGGTTTGACCCTGGACTACTTTTACGGCTTTTACCTGGTATTATTTCTTCTTTAAATGTGGTTGAAGGTGGTCATTGAGAGGACCTGACCCCTGGTGAACTGGTGAGCTGAACCCTGGCACTGGAAGGACACCATCCCACCCTCTCCTTGGAATGGACCTTCTGCTCATGTTCCCACAGCGGGCCATTGTGAAGGACGTGGCCTCCAAAGAGTGATGTGGCGTTGTGACCCTCCGGGTGGCGTACAAGACCAAGTCCAGTCCCCAGGAAGGCCTCTGTGCAGACTTTGCGCATTCTGGTGGGCAGTGTGCCAATCTCTGGGCTTGCAACCACGAGGTCAAGCCAGGAGTGGAAGTCGCCTCGCTTTTTGACCCCGCCTGACCCAGCTAGAAAGCCGGACTCTCTTACTCTCTCCTCGCCTCCATCTGGGGCCAGTTTCAGATTCCATCCAGGAAGCTCGGAGCTCGCAAACCAGCAAACGAACAGTAAAACCTGCCAGTCGGGCCATCTGGACCTTTGATTGTTGCACAGGTTTCATTGTTGGAAGGTTTTCAACGACACATTCAATATCCTTAATAGCTATTACACGAGTCACCATTTTCAGCTCTTCACTGAGATTAGCCAGAACCTGTCTTTCAAGAAATGTGTCCACTTTATAAATTGCCAAATTATGTGCAAAAGGTTTCTGTAATATTTCTCCATTAGACTCTTAATGTCTGTGAGTTATTCATTCCTAAAATTAGTAATGTGAATCTTATCCTATCTAATAAAAGAGTAAAATGCAAATTAACCACCACTCCGCTACCCCCACAAGCCATGCTCACAAGCCACACCTGCCAGCCAATCAGGAGCAAGTATGCAAATTAACCCCAATCAAGATAGCTGTAGCCATTGAAGGAGCAGAAAGGAGGCTTGGGTTTCCCTGGCGATGGAGGAAGCCAAACTTCCCACATACCCTGGCAGGCCCAGGCCTCCACTCAAGGTTACAAAGTTTCCATTATAGAAGATAAATAAATCCCAACAAAAACGGCTGCCACCACAGAGTGAGCAGGAGGCTTGGCTCTGCTCCAGGCTACAAAGTTTCAATTGTAGAAGATAAATAAATCCCAGATACCAGAGCCTCCACTTGCATTGCCACGTGGCCAGCCTGCAAACCACCACAGGCACCTCAACCAGTTTGCCCCACGCCCCAAGGGAACCCCCACCCTGATCCAAGACACCCTTCAGGGCAAACAAGCTGGCCCCCACCCATGCACCAGGCCTCATCCTATCTAATAAAAGAGTAATATTCAGATTGACCGTCACTCCAACACACAAAGATCCTGCCCCCATGTGGACACAAGATGGCCATCACCAGATGGCCAGCAATGGAGGGCAGTTGGGAGGGACCAGGTCTGCAAGGGAGAGCAGTTGGGGGTGATCAAGCCTACAGAGGAGGGTAGTAGGGGTGACCAGGCTGTCAGAGGAGGGAAGTTGGAGGTGACCGGGTTTGTAGAGAAGGATAGTTGGGGTGAACTCAGGCCTGCAGGGGAGCCCTGTTACAGGGGGACCAGGCCTGCAGAGGAAGGCAGTTAAGGGCAAACAGGCTGGCAGAAGAACAGGCATTAATCAGGCTGGCAGGGGAGTCGTTAGGGGTTGATCAGGCTGTCAGGAAGAAGCAATTAAGGGCAATCAAGAAGGCAGGCAGGTGAGCAGTTGGGAGCCAGCAGTCCTGGATTGTGAGAGGGGTCCCAGATTGGTGAAGGTGCGGGCTGGGCTGGGAGACAAACTGCCCCCCCTCCACACACACGAATTTCATGCACCAGGCCTCTAGTCTTTCTGTATTTTTCTTCATTAATCTGGCTAGCAGTTTATCAATCTGATCTTTTCCAAAAAAACAATTGATTTCCCTGATTTTCTCTATTGTTTTTCTGTTTTCAATCGCAAAGACTGGAGAAATGTTTCTTCCCTAATGTACGAAGGTAATGTTTTGAAACTCCTTTAGACAGTACATTTGCGACACATTACCAATTTTCATATGTTACATTTTCATTTTCTTTTAAGAAGATATTCTAATTTCCTTAATCACTCCATCTTTGTCCCACTGGGTTATTTGGAAGTGTGCTTTTCCATTTTCAGGTGTTTCTGTCTCCCAGACGCATTTGCCACTTTTTTTTAGTGCTTCGTTATTTTTGGAAAACAGATATTATTACATCATGCCAGCTTCACTGAAGGAGTGGAGGTGCGTTCGGTGGCCCAGAATCCATTCTCCCCTCAGGAATATTTCACGTGCGCGTGGACATCAATCAGTGCCTCTGATGGGGTGACGTGTTCGATGGAGGACAGTTTGGCCGAGTTTGTTGGCAGCTGTTCAGACAGTCAATGTCCTCGCTGTGCGCTATGTGCTGGGTCTGGAGGTTCCTGAGTGGGGGAGGCAATCCACCTGCAATAAGGGTCTGTCTCCTTCTTCTGGCGGTTCCTTCCGTTTTTGCTCCGTGTATTTTGAGTCCACTCACAACCAATGGGAATAGCACAGGGCAGGCGGCACCTGTGGGGTGGGGGTCGTCTCACCATCATTTAAAAAATATATATTTTTCTTTATTGATTTCAGAGAGGAAGGAAGAGGAAGAGAGAGAGAGAAACATTAATGATGAGAGAAAGTCATGGATCCGCTGCCTCCTGCACACCCCCTACTGGGGATGTGCCCACAACCCAAAGTACATGCCCTTGACAGGAATCAAACCTGGAACCCTTCAGTCTGCAGGCTGATGCTTTATCCACTGAGCCAAACTGGTTTCGGCATGGAGTTGGGGATTATTTGCTATGTCAACCACTGTTATTTTCACTTGGCACATTTCATGGGTTAGCAAGGCTGTGACATACTTAACCTGCTGATACAACCATCAAAAAGCTAACAAAGGGCATTCTGGAGGTCAGCTCTAGACCTAGGCAGGTGTTTCTCTCTCTCTCTCTATTAGTTTGACATTCTCTCTGTTGACTTTCTGCCTGCATCGACACGCACATTCCATGGTTACTTTTACTCTCTCTATTCACCGCTTTCCTTTATTTGGAGTTAATATTGACTTCGAGGAGTTCTTTTTGTCTTATTTGGTTATTGGCTAGAATAGCGTGTCTCATTCTTTACTTAAGAAGCAGACGAGAGAATTGGTTTCCCTGACTTGAATATTGCTCTCATGTAGTTTGCAAATGATTCTTGGAATTTCTTTCCTAAATTAAAAGGTTCTCAAAGCTTTTTACACAACCTGACAATTCTCTCAAAATATTTCCCTGGTTGTATCATTCTAATGACGGCGTTACCTTGTCCCGTGGGAAATATCTGATCCACTGCGGGGAGAGCCATCAAGAAGGCATGGACCCGCCCCAATATAAGCGGACTAAGCCGGTCACCCCGGCTTCGACTTTATCCTCCCGAGGGTCCTCTCCACACCTCGGATCTTCAAATTTACATATTTCACCAATCTGGGCAAGTTTTGCAGCGAGAGTTCTCCGGACATTTTTCTAGGCTTTGTGATTGCCAGCTTTTAGCTGATTTTTTAAAAAATGTATTTTTATTGATTTTTTACAGAGAGGAAGAGAGAGGGATAGAGTTAGAAACATCAATGAGAGAGAAACATCTATCAGCCGCCTCCTGCATGCCCCCTACTGGGGATGTGCCTGCAACCAAGGTACATGCCCTTGACTGGAATCAAGCCTGGGACCTTTCAGTCCGCAGACCAACGCTCTATCCACTGAGCCAAACCAGTTTCAGCTGATTTTTTTTTTTTGAGAGAGGGGGAGGGGAGGCCAGGGAGAGAAAGAGAAGCAGGGATGTGAGAGTGGAACATTGACCTGCTGCCTCCTGCCCGCACCGTGGCTAGGACTGAGCCCACCCCCAACCTGGGCCCGTGCCTGGACCAGGAGTCGAACCGGCAAACTTTCGGTGCCCAGGACAACGCCCAAACAGGACCCGGTGTATTTTAATGTGCATTTTTCTGACTGTTAGCCCCACACACAACAGACCTACAAACACCTCACGTCCCATAGCAACTGCTTTAATGCCTACTGGTGTCCCCTAGCAACTGCTGTTACTCCGTCGTGAACCGCGTGAACCGCGTGTCCCTGTGTTTACCCGGTAGCTGGCCTTCTTTTCGCTTCCAGGAACTGTTTTCCTACTAGCGAGGTCGTCCGAATGCCCGTCTTCCTTTCCTCTGTACTTGCTCCAGGAGGTTGCGTCACCGGCACCGAATACACATGTGACATAAGTGACGGAAGAAGGAAACACACAGGACGACTCTTCCTGTGGCAGAGGCCTTAGAAGGCTTACCGGAAGCTCGGCGTTGGGGTGAGGGTCCCCGCTCCTCTCAGGAACATGCAGCTCTGGGCATTGCTGAGCTGGACCCTGGCTTTGCAGCCAAACACTGCAGCAGCAGCAGCGTGCCCTGGGCTGGAGGGCACGGGGAGGGGTGGGCGAGGGCTGCAGGGAGTGGAAACAGAGGTTTTCCCTCCGGATTTGGCTCTCCATACCCCCTATAGCATTTCTCTCACACGTTTGCACCTCATTTTCTGGTTTCTTAGGCAGCTGGAGCTTCTACCACGGTGTTGGGATTTCTGAGACTGGGGGAGCGGGGTCCTGAAGGGAACACATCTCATCAATAATCAATGTCCATCTTCACACGGCTACGAAGTGAAGATGGGAACAACTCACCAGGCGAGACCCGTGTCCTCTCTTCAAGGTTTGTTTCCATCCTTGCATTTTCCTCCTTTCTAACGAGCTGCCAATCACGCATGCAAATGAAGTGGGGCAGACATTAGAGAGCGTCTGGATTGGTCTTATCACCACCGGGTGAGGATTTTGCGAGGCGGATGGCATTTATGCAGACCGTGGAGAAGGGCCTCCTACCTGGGGCCGCTCTTTCTTCTTGACCAGCGATGTGGTCTGCCTCTGAGGGGGACTTATAGATGGAATTTCACATCTTCTCCAGGATTTGGAAATGTGTCTTTTCTAGGCCACGCAGCCGCTGAGCATCCTAAGCTCGTGTGCTGGTGGCTCATGTAGGCGGAATGTGGAGTGTACTTCTGCCTCTTCCCCCTGTGCCAGCCGCATGCTGTCCGGGTCTGTGGCTGTGTCACCTCTTCCTTCCGGACGGGGCCCAGCCTTCCCCAGCGTGGAAGTTAGTTGCCCGCCGCCCCCTCTCCCAGAGCTCCTCCTGACCTGCCAGCTACCCCACGCCATACCCCCCTCTTTCTCAGCTCATTTCAGACCTGCCGCAGGAGCCATATAATCCGGTCTGTTTACTCACTTCAGCGGTAAAGGAGTAAGATGCCTTGTGAGTGGCGTTCGCTAACATTCAACAGCCGATGGGGGACCTGATTCCCTTTGTCTGACCTGGTGATTCAGCGTCCTGACGTGGGACAGATTCGTAGCTTAGTTTTATTGGATTTGATTAGAAAAAAAAAGGGGGATACTCAAGTTTCTAGCTTATTCACCACCGCCAGGAACTTAGAATCTGACCGAGAAAAAATCAGAACAGTAACTGAAATAATTGCTGACTGTATTTCTTCACACAGTGGTTCCGGCTATGTGCTAGGGAGCCATGAAATTTCATCTTTCCCACGTCTCACTCAAAACTTGACAGACGTGCCAGCTTGGTTTTCTTTTTTTTTTTTCTCCAAAAGTAGGCGATGTTAGTGCGATGCTAAGGAAAATCGGGTGACTTGCGGGTGTGAGCTGAGGTTGAGGTGCCCCGGAGGAAAGGTGAAGACACGCTATGAGAGGGAAGAGGCGCCGGGCCATGTCTAGCCGGGACAGAAGCATGATCTGTGTTTGTGACACAGAGCACCATGGACAGATCCCCCAGCACCACAGAGTTCGCCCGCCAGGTGTATGTGACTGCGCACGGGAGAATTACAGACACTGTGGCATGCTTGTCCGTGGGTAGGAATTACGTTCTTAACAACTGTATCGGGGATGCCTGTGGCAAATAAAAAGGACATATTTAAAGCATACGTGTTGGTGTTTTGATATAGGTATGCATTGCGAAAACAGTACCACAGTCAAGCCAAGTAACATATTCAGCACTTCTACATAATTACCGTGTGTGTGTGTGTGTGTGTGTGTGTGTGTGTGGTGTGTGTGTGTGGTGTGTAGGTGGTATGGAGTAGTTTCTTCTTTTTTTATATATTTTTATTGATTTTTTTTACAGAGAGGAAGGGAGAGGGATAGAGAGTTAGAAACATCGATGAGAGAGAAGCACTGATCAGCTGCCTCCTGCACACCCCCTATTGGGGATGTGCCCACAACCAAGGTACATGCCCTTGACCGGAATCGAACCTGGAAACTTTCAGTCCACAGGCAGACGCTCTATCCCCTGAGCCACGCCAGTGAGGGCTAAAATTCACAGAAACTTTAAAGCCTTCCCACTCTAAACAAGTCTCCAGAGATTTCAGTGACCGTTTCCTCATCTCTATGCAAACAAAGCACGTCCCCTAAGTAATCTTTCCATCAAATAAAAAACAACTGAAATTGATGCTTCACAGAAATGTTCACATGTACGCTATTAATGTGTTTATGGTGTTTAATTGTTGTTTGCCAGAGAAATAGGGCGTGGGAATAAGGGATCATGAAAACTGGCAATTTTCTCTGGACAGGTACGTTCCCTGCCAGCCATTGTCATGAAAATAAGCACTTGCTTCACAAATGGTGTCTTAATTGTCAAAAAATAAAAAGACAGCGGGAGGCAGCCGGCAAGGCGATTAACCCATCAAGGAAGCAGCCCAATTAAGAGGCACGGTGGGAATGTGGAAAAACAGCGCATGGGCGTGAGTAGCAGGAACCTTGGCTGCTAGCACCCAAAGGCAGAGACACCAGTCAGCAGCCAGTCAGCAGCGCCGTGGGACATTTTGGTGGAGTGTAACCACCGATGCGTCACCTGCTTCTCTGAACAAAGGTGCTTCTTCTCCGCGTGTCCCTGATACCAACAGGGAGACAGGCGGAGGTGGTCTCCTGAGAAAGGAGATGGGATTTAGGGCCGGAGCAGAGGAGAAAGCAACACAAATTCCAGCTGGTTTCCACCTGTGTGTGCCAATGAGGAAAGAGGAACGGCCATGTGCCCAGGACAGCTGAGCGGAGACGCTATGAAACGGGAAAATCTAAGAGGGCAATGGAGGCTTTGAGGACAGGATGCCAGATCTAGAAACAAAACTAAACAGACTTCCATTCTACCTGGGGATGAAGGTGTTGCTCCTTGAGTCTCAGCGAGGCCTGGGTTGGCCCTAAATCCACCCTTTCCCGGTAAAGGACGCTTTGATGGCGCCGTTCCCGCCCAAACCCAGCTCAGGCCCTGTCGTCTGGGCTGTGCTCATGCAAACGTGACACCTGTGTGTCTTCTCGCGAGAATTCTTTCTTTTTTTTTTCTTATATAATCTGTCCTTAACTTATTTCTGGCAAATGAAAACCAAGAGCATCTGCACAGCATCCCTGTCACTGAATGCTAACATCACGTCTAAAGTGCCAGAGGACGCAAGCCAGACCGAGTTCTGAGTCCAGAGAAGAGCAGACTGTCCTGGAGGAGAGAGGCTGACAGAAGACGCCCTCAGAGGCACGCAGGCAGGCCATCACCCCTGGATCCCAGACCCGCCCATCGGTGGATGAGCAACGATCTGTGTACCCAACTCTATGCACTGTTCAATTTTTAAAAATATTTTTTATTGCTTTTTACAGAGAGGAAGGGAGAGGGATAGTTAGAAATATCGATGAGAGAGAGACATGGATCAGCCACTTCCTGCATACCTCCTACTGGAGATGTGCCCGCCACCGGAATCGAACCTGGGAACTTTCAGTCCGCAGACCGACGCTCTATCCACTGAGCCACACCGGTTCTGGCCACGCCTCTTTCTGAGTTAGCGATCACCTAGCTGGGGCTGGGCAGCGCTCGGGGCACTCCACCCGACCAGAGCCGGGCAGCAGGAGGAAGCTCCGTTTGGAAGGAAGGCGACTGTCTGTCCCGGAAACATAGCTTCTCCCCTCCACCCCCCAAACCGGAGGCAAGTAGGCTGTGCTGACTGCCGCAGGCCTAGAAGAGCCACTGCAGAGGTGTCAGAGGGCGTGTGCACCCGCAGGTGTGAAGTGTACACTCAACAGGATAAACATGGCAGTAGAGAGAACGGTGAAAACGACGCTCACCTCAGGGGGTCTTGTTTCTTGGGGGTGAAGCCGGGTTTAGGGGTACAGCCTGCAGAATTCTCTGCAGCCTCGGACTGCACCTCACTGAGCGTATCATTGCCAGAAAGGGAGGGGGGAAGGAATTTGGCACCCAGAGTAATATCCTTTGTCATGTCTCACGGAGAAAGGTTAAGGAAATTTCATTCGCTGGGAGAAGACGCAAATAAATTAGTTCAAGTCACCGTGGAGAATCAGGCAGGCAGGAAGAGGCAGCGATAAGACCCAGAGGAAGAAATAGGAGATTTTTAGAAACGGACATTTTAATTTCTCGAATAAAAAATGTGAGGACAGTCTTAACGAGGAGAGCGAACGCGGCAAGCATCAAGATCTTTCAGCCCATGTGAGGCAGGACGGCGATCGTTCCAAGCCAAGTGAGTGGTTAGGGCTTTGGTGATTTATTTACATAATTTAATGTTCAGAAAAAACCAATACGTCTACGCCGCCTGAAACCTAGAGATCTCTTTAACCATTTCAGCAAACAGAGCCAAGCAGGAAAAAGGGAGTTTGAAATGGAACTACCAGGAGCCCCGACAGAACTCAGCACCCTGGTTAGTCAATGATTCAAACCCCTTCACCTGCCTAGACCGGTGTGGCTCAGTGGATAGAGTGTCGGCCTGGGGACTGAAAGGTCCCGGGTTCGAGTCAGGTCAAGGGCATGTATCCTGGTTGTGGGCACATCCCCAGTAGGGGGCGTGCAGGAGGCGGCTGATCGATGTCTCTCTCTCATCGATGTTTCTAACTCTCTCTCCCTCTCCCTTCCTCTCTGTAAAAAATCAATAAAATATATTTTTAAAAAAATGAAGAGCAAAAACAACTGCCTTTCTCTTTCTATGGGTCGGGGTTTCACGACTCATGTTCTCAGCCATGTTCGAGGCCAGTGGCTTTGGAACTCTGGCCTGCTCATCGGCAGGCGTGTCTGCGCGGCGCCCACTCTCTTTTCCGGGAGGATGGGACTCACCGCTTGCTTTACTGGGCGCGCAGGCTTCCGGGAGAGGCGATCTGTACCGGCATGAGCAACACGCACGTTCCTCCGCTCACGGCGTTCTCCCTAACACGCTCCTAAATGGCTAGGCGCGGCCGTGATGGTCTCTATTAAGGAAACATCTGAGGGAAGAGACGGATGCTAATTTTTCTAATCAACCGTCGGCAGCCCGCCCAGCATCGATCCTCTCTTTATAGCGAAGCACAAATTCGTTTTGCAAGAGGCTGGCCTCTCTGCGGTGGCACTGGGAAAGCTTAAATAGCTGAGCCCTCTGTGATGTTTCTCTCCACGCGTAATGAGATTAGTGAGCAGCCGGCCGTCTCTCACCCGGAAAAAAATCCCCCAAGTGATAAGACGAAACGAGTCTGTCGCCCGTTTCAAGCAAGTCCTCTCTCATCAGTCGCTGAGTGGGTCCATCCATAATGAATTCCCGCTCTGGGTCAGTCGCTCTGTTCTCGGGGCCACTGTGATGACCAAAGTGTCCCTCGGTCCTCAGGGCGCGGGCACAGGTTGGAGTGGGGACGTGCACAGAGACACACACTCTGTTGGGAAGCAAAGCATCGGGCGGAGGAGAATCAGGATCGAATGGTAAAATGGAGAAGGATGGGAACTCAACCGTTGAGTCATTTCCCGCACCTGAGCCCTGCGGGGAGTTTTCAGCACCATCAGAACACGGTGGCACGTCAGTCAAGGTCACAGGGCTCCTCCAGCCCAGACTCAGGGTTATTCTCCGATCTGTCGGTGACCAAATTCCTGGTTTCTCACCTATTCACAGTACCGAGATTTCATCTCAGAAATAATCGCAGCCCAACTCCATGCATCTTTCAGTGGCCCTTTGTAGAGTATTTTATATAAACTTAAACATGAAGCTTACTGTTTAGAGATCATTCCAAATGTTCACAAAATAGTTCCAATATTCACAAATTATGGCATTCCCTTTAAATTCCTGTCACGAGAAATCCCTGATTCTAAACAATATATATACATATATATATATACATATATATATATATATGTATATATATATATGTGTGTGTGTGTGTGTATATATATATATATATATATATATATATATATATATTTGAGTCCTCACCCGAGGATGTTTTCCCATTGATTTTCAGAGAGAGTGGGAGAGGGAAAGACGGAGAGAAAAGAGAGGAAGATGGATGTAAGAGGAACACATCGATGGGATGGGTTGCTCACAGGCGTTTGCCGAGGTGAGACGCATTTTGAGAGCTCCAGGCCCTCCGCCTGGGATGGGCTCGTCCCTTCGAACGCCCGTGCCGGGTGAGCTGATTGCTCCTCAGGGACTTGCTGAAAGTGTGACTTTCCCGTTCACTCTGTGGGTTCGGTAAAGATATCCGAGCCGTCGAGGAGCCAGTACAGCAGGCTGAGTCCCACTGAGGGCGGTGTGAACCTTCAGAAGACCCTTCCCGAAAACACAGCTGTTGGTTGGGGCAGTGGGTGTCTCCCCGCCTGGGGTCTCCGATGGCCAGTGGTCCAGACTCCCAGGGGGGATGCTCTCTGGATAGTAAGATGAGAGACTCGGAAAGACCGGGGCTACTGTCCCTGCTGTGCCTCCAGCTGCTGATGCAGTCCCACGCTGATCAGGTATCCTGAGAAATATAAGGAAAGCAGTCTCTACTCCGTGGTTCTAAAACAATTTTAAAGAGGATAAACTACACTGGGAGAGAAAAAAAAGTGTTTCTCCTTTGAAGTGTGCTTGCATAAATATCATCAATATCATTTTGGGTTCCGTGGATTAAATTCCCCATTTATTTATTTGATTTTTAAGCACATAACTCAAAAAAATCAACAACCAGCTAGCAATTTATGCAGAAAAAAAAAAAAGCATGCTACTACTAGGATAGCCCCTTATGACTCTTTCGGAGGAATCATTGATTTTTTTTTCCAATTGGATAACTGATTTTAAGCAATTAGTCAGCGCGGGTAACACGTAACTAGTTAATTAGCTTCGAGTCCAATGCTCTCCGTGCAGCGCGGGCGCGCCGATCCGCAGCCCCGCACGCGGCGGTACTTGGGGCAGAAGGAGCAGGAGAAGGAGGCCAAGGGATTTGTCTTTTGAAAGAAAATTAAAAGGCCGACAGCAGAGGCTCAGAACATGGATTCTGAAGGCTGGTTCTCCGGAAATAATTCGTTTCACTTACTTACACTTCCTTCTTATTGCACAGCTTAGGGAAAAATGTGAATAGCTACCCGAGAAATACTCAACATCTTACTACTTCTAACCATCACTAATAACTTCATGCACCCTGCTCTCCAAATCTCTCTCTCTCTCTCTCTCACACACACACACACACCTTTTCAAAACCAAAATGTAGCAACCCACACAACACATGTGTGTGGAGTGTCTACTGTGCACCGGGCGCAGGGTTGGGGACACACGCCCAGACTGTGTGAACTCGGGAAAAGGGGCGGGAGCGGTAAACATGGACCAGAATAGTGGCCCGCACACAAGCAGGATGGCAGAGACATAGCCTGAGAGACTCTGAGCCTGTGAGCCTCTGAGCTGGACTGGGATGAGCCGGCGCTGCAGCAGGTGGGGATGAAGGGAGGAGGAAGGACTTTGCATTCTGCACGGCTCACACCACCCGGCCCAGGGCCTGCAGAGATCCTGCTCTCCACCCCGCCCTGCCAGGCACACCCAGGTGCCCGGGCCTCCCTGCCTGGCTGGAGGGTGAAGGAGGGAGATGGATGTGGCAGGAAAGCAGCGGGAGCCGCAGGCCCGAGACTTCCCTGGGCTCTGACCCCCCTGACCTCCAGGAGCCCTGCCCCCCCTCTTTGAATGACTTGGGATGGGCTTTCCAGGAGGGGTTGGGGGGGAGCCGAACGCACAAATAAGGGGAGCTCAGCCTGGCCGGTGTGGCTCAGTGGCTGAGCAGGAGCTTACGGTTCGTTTCCTGGTTGGGGCACAGGCCCGGATGGCGGGCTCGATCCCCCGTGCGGGGCGTGCAGGAGGCAGCCGGTCCATGACTCTCTCTCCTCATGGGTGTTTCCAGCTCTCTCTCCCTCTGCCTTCCTCTATGAAGATCTGTCTTTTTTTAAAAACCACAAAATGCGAGAGAGAACTTGGGGAAGTCTTTACAGGCTTCCTGATCTAGTTAAGTCACTTTCAACAGGAGGGATCCGAGGCTGGTGATGACAATCACCTTGACCAAGGTCACACGGGCCTGTAGCTCCCAGGCTGTGAGCTGCTGTGCTGGTCACGTGGCCTCAGGAGGGAGGGGGCATGAGCCCAGGGATTTCCTTCCAGACCTCTCGCTGTCACTCTTGATTGAGGTCCGCAGAAACAAGACAGGTTTCTAACGGCCACCGCCTGCCGTCTGTGTAATGCGTCCCTCGCTAAGTGGCCGCGAGGTTCTGAAACAGCCTGGCACAGGGACATTCATGCCTGGGGGGATGTGTCCCTCAGCCCAGCCTGCACCCTCTCCAATCTGGGACCCCTCTCACAACCCAGGACTGCTGGCTCCCAGCTGCTCGCCTGCCTGCCTTCCTGATCCCCTAACCACTTCTACCTGCCAGCCTGATCACCCCCTAACCACTCCCCTGCCGGCCTGATCACCCCCTAACCGCTCCCCTGCCAGCCTGATCACCTCCTAACCGCCCCCCTGCTGGCCTGATCACCTCCTAACCACTCCCCTGCCAGCCTGATCACCCCCTAACCACTCCCCTGCCGGCCTGATCACCCCCTAACCGCTCCCCTGCCAGCCTGATCACCCCCTAACCGCTCCCCTGAAAGCACACCTCCACTTGGCTTCTGCCCAGGCGTATAGTGACCAGCCACGTGTTTGGGACCACGCAGAATGACTTTGCTTTTCTTTATAGAATTAGCACTCTTTCTCTTCGGAACCTGCTCTCCCACCACCTGCTGCCGAACAAAACCGGAGAAACGCGTTGGCACCTGGCTTACTCCCATTGGGGCTGCTTTCGCCAAGCGCCAGGGGCCAGGGAGCTAAACGGCAATGCACGCCCGCAGCTCCGGAGGCGGGCACGGCCCGAAGCAGCAGAGTTTGAGGGCAAATTCCTCACAGAGGCTGTCTTTCTGCAGGGGGGCGGGGCTAGGGTAGGGAAAAGGCTAGGAAACTCCCCGTCTTTTATAAGAGGGCTCCCCTATTTCTGAGGAGCCCCCTCCCGACCTACTCTAGCCAGCTAGCAAAGGCTCCGCTCCACAGACCAGGGCAGGTCATGTTCAACACGCGAATGGGGAGCGGCGGCAGACCTAGGCAGTCTATAGCCTTTGCACCTGCGGGAAAAGCGGACGGACATATGGATGGATCGATGGGCACACAGCCTTCACTCTGAACGGCAGTTTCAGTGACAAACTCCCTCGAGGGAGGGAGGGTGAGAAGGTTATTTTCTGAGCACAAACCCTCTGTGGCTCCCTCTCAGCCCCCACCGGAGCGGGGGGAGGGGGGGGGAGGCGGGGGCGGGCAGACTCCGCAGCACCCCGCCTGTGGTGCGGACTTTAGTTTTCTGGGTAAATATCGCCGGCTGGGTGGCATTTCCTGTTGCCTGTATCCGATGCCAAGCCCCCTGGCAAAGTCAGCCCGCACCCCCCTCCCGCGCGTTGCTCTGCACGATGGACCGCGTTCGCTGTCTCAGAAGGAGTTGGAAAGAAAAATGAGCCTCGTCGCCGCCTCTAGGCCTTTCTGGAACAGGGGGCGGTCTCTATGGGAGGCAATGGGGATGCAGACAGCGTCCTCACCCTTGGGGTGCCAGGCACCTCACCAAACAGTAAATCCGGATCGTATTTGATGAGAATCCTGAGCCAGGGGCTCGGGATGGTCACCCAAGTCCTTGCTCTGCATCTGGCTTAACTTTGAAAAATGATGTTAACCCGAAACCAGTGTGGCTCAGTGGATAGAGCGTCGGCCTGGGGACTGAAGGGTCCCAGGTTCGATTCTGGTCAAGGGCATGTACGTATCTTGGTTGCAGGCACATTCCCAGTGGGGGGCGTGCGGGAGGCGGCTGATCGATGTCTCTCTCATCGATGTTTCTGGCTCTCTATCCCTCTCCTTCCCTCTCTGTAAAAAATCAATAAAAGTGTATTTAAAAAAAAAAGAAAAAGAAAAATGATGTTAAATAAATTCAACTACCTTGTCGATTTCAAATTAAAAACATCTTTGCTATTGTAGAGGCATAATCATTTTCCTCAGAAATTTATTTTCTGGCGTTGATCTCATTCAAAATGAAAACACGTGTCTTCTAAAATGATTTTTTTCATGTTCTGCTTTCCAGAGATAAGGAGTCTAACTATTCGAGGGTGTCCTTCTGGTTTTTAATAGTTCGTCATAGCTCAAACTATTAACACCTCGCCCACATAGTCCTATGTTCTTCGTTCTTCACCTATGTTAATATTCTGTGACCTCAGCCATTCTTTAAGAAACCTCTTTTGAATGTTTCCAGTACGCGACTGCCACCTAACTCCTGCAGCCATCCTTTATTACCGGATGTGCTCACTTTATATTAAGTTTATAAGTAAAGCAGTAGCCATGGTTATGCATTTCTGATTATTTTCTTCCGTCATGTTCTTTACTTAGCTCTTTCCCCTGTGAATATCATCTTTCATTTACTCAAGGGATTAGAGTTGAAATTTTATGAGGAGGTGTTTTATTTTATTTTTTTAATATATTTTATTGATTTTTTTACAGAGAGGAAAGGAGAGGTATAGAGAGTTAGAAACATCGATCAGCTGCCTCCTGCACAACCCCTACTGGGGATGTGTCCAAAACCAAGGTACATGCCCTTGACCGGAATCGAACCTGGGACCCTTCAGTCCGCAGGCCGACACTCTAGCCACTGAGCCAAACCGGTTTCAGCTCTGAACATTGTGATACAGTGAGCATAGCAGGCTCAGAGCTCGCCTCTGCCTTCTATGAAACCACACTGCAGCCTTATCGGTGGCAAGGTCAATGCCCTCCAGCGTGAAAAAGCATGGATTTTGTATCTTTTGTCCTTTGCTGTAAAAAGCATCTCAACAGCTGCAGGCATATAGGAACACCCAAGAAATATTATTTTTTAATATATTTTATTGACTTTTTACAGAGAGGAAAGGAGAGGGAGAGAGAGTTAGAAACATTGATGAGAGAGAGACATTGATCAGTTGCCTCCTGCACACCTACTACTGGGGATGTGCCCACAACCGAGGTACGTGCCCTGGACCGGAATCGAACCTGGGACCTTTCAGCCCTCAGGCCGACGCTCTATCCACTGAGCCACACCGACTTTGGCCAGGAAGTGCTTTATGAAGAATGATCCAGCGGTGACTCTGCTGCAGAGAACACGCCCCAGGGAGGGGACTGAGGATGCAGAGCTGGGGAGGGATGCAGGAGGCAGATTTTGGTCCAGACCTGATCGTCCTAAACCAGAGATGGGTTTCGAACTCCTGTTAACCTCCCATATGTATTTCTCAAATGATTCACAATTTCAGGAGACACTGACTCATTTGTATTCTCCAATATCAACAGAAACATCGAGGCCGGGCCCGGAAGTGATATATATGGGGTTTATGCAATCACCATCTCGAGAGCAAAGTCTGCCTTGTATAGATCAGCACCACGCTTGACATGGAGACCGGCATCGGGAATTTTAGTGTCCCCGTCCGTTAAGGTCAAGATCTATTAGGTATAAGATTTGGGGGCAAAAAAGTCACTACAGCTGACTCATACTTCATCCTTTTTGGCACTTTTGTGTGACTTTTAAAAGCATGTATATCATTTGGGACATAAACCCTTGACTCCCAAGGATTTCCCTTTCCTTTCAGGAAATGAAATATGACACTTTGCTCTCATAATTCCTGAAGCAGCCCCGGCTGTCGTGCTGGGAGACATTCTCCCACCCGCAGGCCGCGGTGAGGAGTGAGCACGGCCTGGAGTCAGAGTGTGAACTCCGAGTCCGCTGCCGGTACTGTGCGTGGCTTGGGACCACACACTTCATCTCTCCGGGGCTCCGTTCTCTCCTCTGCAGGATGGCTGGAAGGTGCTTGCCTTCCAGGGGGGGCGTGAGGGTCGAAAGTAGTGACATGCGTTAGTGCCGGGACACAGAGACAGAACCTGGCGGACCCAACTCGAGGTGGTGGGAGCCTCGCAGGTTCTGATCGGAAGTCTGCGTCGGGCTGCCTCTCTGTTTAGAGTAAGAACTGAAAAAAATCTATAAAATTAAGCAAAACCGTGTCTGATATCTCTACGGAATCATGGTGGTGCGGTGATTCCTTCAGCTTACCAAGTTCAAAGGCACAGAGGCAGGGATGGTGGGTGAAGTGCCCAGAGGCAGGTGTGGCCCCGCCTTCGTGTTATTTTTAGTCGCAGCAGGTGGGTGAGGCCCCGCCCCCCCTCACCTCGGCTCCCTGAAACTGCGGCCGGTGGCCGTTTCTCTTCTTGGCAGCGCAAATTGGAAAATTGAATTTTCCCTCCGCATTCTACCCCGGCTTGGAATTTACTATGTATTTAGACCCTTTATATAGTTATTACCATCATCATTATTTAGCGGCTGTGCTTAATCCACGGGTGAGAGATGGGTGTGTGTGTGAGGGATGGGGGTGGCCGGGCGGGGGATGTGGAGACCGGAGGTGGCTCAGCGGTCAGGCTGAAAGTTCACGGTCAGGAGGGGGGCAGGGAGGGCACCCCACGGAGCGGGTGGGGGTGGGAGACCAGATCGGGACTGAGGAGCAGAGGCCTCAGCCCAGCCCTCTACCGCAGCCGCTGCTGGGGTTGAACATGGGGTTTATCACAGGCTCATTAGCCAGGAGCGTGCACCCAGTGCCTCTCAATCCTCTGCCCCAGGCCTCACTCCGGAGCAGGGGGTCCGAGAGGGCCCTCCCCCCCGCCACGGCGGCTCCCGCAGGTCTGTGTGTCCCTGTGTTGATGGTTCTCTTCGTAGCTGCGTCTCCGCCTCGGTTTGGGAGCCTGAGCGGCCACTCAGACCAACGCAGGCTCGTCCTCCGTTAATCATGACCTTCTGCTGGTTACATCCCAGCCACCGACTCTCAGTGTGGTCAAGGGTCACCGCAGCCACAGAGCCACATGGTCTGGCACCGCCACCCCGGAAGACAAAGGGACCTGTGATTGTCATGAGGGGTGAGGCAACCCTATGGATGCTTTCGTTCATGTATGTGTGCGGCCTCCCGCCAGAACAAGTGCTAAATGGGTCATCAGAATGGAGGGCCGGGCCCTGGCTGTGCCCAACATCTGCAAAGCAGGAGCTGCAGCCCCTGGGGTGGGGGTGGGGGGGTCCAGTCCTCCCCCACTCCATACCACACTGTGTTCTAGTGTTGGGTGACAGGAGACAATGACGGAGAATCGCAAACAAAGAGCAGGAAATTGCTGCTCTGACAAAGGAAACGATGAGCTGGATCTGGCCAGATGGACGTCTGTCCCAGAGAGAGAAGAGGGAGGGGATGTCAGGGTGGAAGGGCCGCAGAGCTGGAACGAGAAAGAAATGAGTGCTCAGGGCACCCTTCTTCCGATTCCTGCTCAGCGGACGCTTCCTGACGCATCGTCCTGGGGGCGTGTGCCTGGGGGTAGCGGCTGCTGTACAGCCAGGCAGGCCTGCTGCGCCCGCCGGTGCATTTCCCAGTGCCCCTCTTCTCCTTCCCCTCCCCTCTCTGGCTTGCTAACCGCCTCAGCCCCAGAGGAGCGGGCACTGGGCACAGCCCAGCACAGGTGGCAGATCACACATGGAGTGACCACAATGACTCTCTGACACGCTCTGAATGGCCAGTGTCCTGGGATTTACAGGAAGGAGGAATGTTCATTCCTCTGGGTCCCTAAAAGAATTACCTGAGATAATGTATCTTATCCCAATTCTGTAAGTATAATTTTTAACCTACAGATTTCTAGTGTTTTTTTTTTCTTTTTAAATCTTCACCCGAGGATATTTTTCCATTGACTTTTAAAGAGCATGGAAGAGAGAGGGGAAGACGAAGAGAAACATCCACGAGAGAGAAACACACCGATTGGTTGCCTCCCCCACAAGCCCTGACCAGGGTCCCGAGAGGAGCCTGCAACTGAGGTACGTGCCCTTGATCGGAATTGAACCTGGGTCCCTTTGGTCTGCGTGCCAGCGCTCTGGCCACTGAGCCAAATTGGCTAGGGCGACATTTCTAGTCCTTTAATATATAGGTCTTTATGAGAGCTGATCCACACTAAAACTATATATGCATACTGTGTTCATATTATTCTAATAGGAATTATGTGTACGTAATTGTATCTACACTAGAGGATTGGTGCACACGTTTGTGCACAGGTTGGGTCCAGCTGGCCAGTCCCCAATTGGGGCGAAGGGGGCAGATCAGAGGGGGACTGGCCAGGAGGAGAGGCCACGGGCGGTTAGTGGGCTGGCCCTGCCCCCTGGTCGAACTCCCGCTAGAGGGGCCAGTTGGCATATTAGCCTTTGATTATATAGGCCCTCTATCTCGGCTGCTTGTCTAGATTCCGTGAGGTTGAATTCACATTTAGGCACCGATTGCTCCGTGAACCATCACACAGAGCATGCGTGGAGGAGGAGAAATTTAGCATCACAGCCTCCACACTGCACACGCTTGGCTCCCGTAATGTCTCTCAGCGTGTTTGCCAAAGGAGGCCTGAGTCTGAGAAGGAATAAAATCATTACGGGGCCTGAGAGAGAGAGAGAGAGAGAGAGAGCTACCCGCTTCACATGAATATAAATATTCAACTGGCTTCTCAGCTCTTCTTTCCTTTTTCCCCTGAACCTGGGCTCTTCTTATTTCCCTCGGCACTCGCAGCTAACATGTGATCTGGTTTTAATTAACAACTTCAAAACGACGGGAATAGACCCTTTGTGTGGCTGAAATAATACACGTGCGGCGAAAACAATAGCCCAGAATGAAGAAAAATGCGTTCATGCCCCTACCCAAAACTCTCCGTGATGAAACTAAATTAGTAACAATCCTTGTGTTCACCGAGAAATCTGGATCTTACGGGGGAAAATCTTGCTCACTTGGGAGTGTCAGCAAATGAACAGAAATTTATTAAGATTCTTATCTAGTTGAGGGTTAGTCTCAAATTACCTCTAAGGCTGAGAAAAATAGAACACGTTTCTATATTTATATTCTTTAAGTAGGAGCCGGGTGGAGGGAAGCTATGGGGGAAAAAAGAGAAACAAATGTAATAATCTGAACAATAAAGATTTATTAAATAAATAAATAAATAAATAGTGTAGGACAGCAGTCAGCAAACTCATTAGTCCACAGAGCCAACTATCAACAGGACAACGATTGAAATTTCTTTGGAGAGCCACATTTTTTTAAACTTAAAACTTCTTCTAACGCCACTTCTTCAAAACAGACTCGCCCAGGCCGTGGTATTTTGTGGAAGAGCCACACTCAAGGGGCCAAAGAGCCGCCTGTAGCTCTCGAGCCGCGGTTTGCCGACCGCTGGCGTAGGAAAACATGAACAATGAGGCATATTGCTTTGTTTCAGAAATGGGATAAACGTCAGAGGGAAAAAAGAGACATTTGGAGTCTGCATACATAAAAGGGATACAAATCCCCCGAAGGAAATTCTAATTAAGCGACACAGGGTAAGATAAAAAGGAAGGAAAACATGAAGTGGCATAAGTGTCGCACTCCTGCCATCGCTGATAAAATGCAAAGATCCCCTCGAACACGTATCCTGAGTTCTTTGTCAGAAGAGGGACAGCAGGGCCCGGACTGGAAGGTAGCAGGAGTGCATGTGGGAGCTCCCGCCTCCGTAAGAATTCAGGGAAGTGCACTTACATTTCCGAAGGAGAAATGGGGAAATGGAGGGGTCTGTCTGTGTCTCCTCAGAAAGCTAAACCTCAACTGGCTCATGTCAGAAGCTCTGGAACCAAGAAAAACACATCCCACCAAGACGTTTGGAAAGTTAAAAACTCCTAGACCGCTCCAAATGTCTTTCATGTACTGTCATTATCAGAATCACCGCCTGGTAAAGTTCCACCCGCATCAGCATTTCTACCCTACTGACTGACCAAAATGCCCTTCCGATCCTAAATAAAAGTTTCAGATTCCGGTCAAGGGCATGTACCTTGGTGGCGGGCACATCCCCAGTAGGGGGCGTGCAGAAGGCAGCTGATGGATGTCTGTCTCTCATCGATGTTTCTAACTATCTCTCTCCCTTCCTCTCTGTAAAGAATCAATAAAATATATTTAAGAAAGAAAGAAAGAAAGGACCCATCCACCCAGCAGGCTGGAGCGACCCTGTCGGATGCAATCACACGGCTGAGCCAGGCCCTAATTATAACTGCCAGCGATTCTGAGACACAACGTCTCCCAGATGCTAACGAGGCAGAAATCTAACAAAAGGGAGAATTAGCATTTGAGGATTTGAAATCACACACAACATAAATACACATTGTGGTTCATAAATGAACATGTTTGAAATAATTAGAAAGGAATATAGAAGACCCAGCAAGACTGAAACTCTATGAAAAAAAAAACATTTAAAAAAACAAATTAAATATTTTTGAGGGCAGTAATAAATCAGGTTGTACGTTATTTTTTTAACCCTCACCCGAGGATGTGTTTATTAATTTTAGAAAGACAGAAGTGAAGAGAGAGAGATATCAGTGTGAGAGAGAAATACCAATTGGTTCTCACCAGTATGCGACCCAACCAAGGAATATGCCCTGACCAGGAATGGAACCCACAACCTTCGAGTGGACAGGACAAACGCTCCACCCAACTGAGCCACGTGCCGGGGAAGACATTCCCTTGTATTTTAAAGGTTGTCATTTCATTCGAGTGGAGGCCAGCTCAGCAGAGCTCACAGGGCATGCGTGAGGTCCAGCCCTAAACTGGACCAGAATGACAGACACTGGACATGTTCAGGAAGCCAGTAAGGGGGTCGTCCCTGGAGTGTGAGGGGCTGCACCTGTGCCAGCGTGGTCGTCTGCTGGGGCTGGAGATGAGCCACAGAGAGCTGATTGCAGGTGGACAGTGCCTGTGACAACAATGACCGCCACCATGTGGGGGAGGCAGTGGATCAGAGCCATACGGAACAGGCCGCCGTGAATAAAAAGTCAGCGCTGGTCACGAGGCTCTCTTCAGGGAGCTCTTCAGCTCAATTCCAAATCCTCGTCTTTACGTTCTAAGTCATAGAATGATGGAAGGATTAAGATAAGCAAGTCAAGATGCTAATAAATTTCCCGACACACATACAAACTCCACCCCATCACGGCTCTAAAAAATGAAGCCTGATTTAAGAGAGAGAGAGAGAAAGAGAGAGAGAGAGAGAGACAGACAGACAGAGAGAGTTCCTTAGCGTATTTTGTCCAAATTGAGGAGCACACAGGCAGATTAGTGGAATATAAGACAGAAGATAGGTGTCATCCCATTGTGGCCAGAGCTGGGGTTCTCTCATGTCAGCCTTTCTAACCAGGAGCACCTGACAGAGGAGAAAGAGGGCAAGTACAGTGGTACCTCGAGATACGAGTGCCCTAACATATGAGATTTTTGAAATACGAGCAACATTTGAGATAGGAGGCATCGCGAGGATTGGCCGGCTGCACATGACCCACCCGTTTACTGTGACTTCAGTGTCTCATAGTTTCCCACGCCTCAAGGTTACGGATTGAATTAAACTCGTATCTCGAGGTACCGCTGTATTTCAGGCAGAGACAGTCCTTGGGTAAAACAGGGGATTGGATATATGACTGTAGGCCAGTCTGGCTGTAGCCGAAGCCGTGAGCAAAAAGCGTGTGATAGGACTGGAAACCAGGCAGGCGTCAGATCATCAGACCACACAAGGCCCTCATTTATATTCCGGGTGCCCGGCTCTTGAGCCGATGACTGCGGTAATGAAATGGGCTCCGACTAATTGCCTCCCAGCAGCGAGGATGACGGACTAACGGAGAGAGCGGAGAGTGAGTTTCCCATGAGGAGGCTGGCTCGCAGACGAGGCGACACGATTGGGATAAAAATAGTCCTCCCACTGAGGCACGCCACCAAGGCAGCCTCCACGTGACTCGGAGATCCATTGGGGCTGATCAGTTCATTGGGGATGAATTGGGGGTGAGCAGTTCATTGGGGATGAATTGGGGGTGAGCAGGAGACAGAGGCCGGGCAAAAAGCACACACCTCAATGGTAAGCGTTGACTACCATCAGCTGTGTGAACGGTTTGCTGTTCGCTTAAATACAAAGACACAACAAGAACGTGGAGAAGGAGCAAAGCCAAGAACGGTGGGTCCCTGGGAAAGGAACTCTCTCTCTCAAAACAGGCTTCATTTTTAGAGCCGTGATGGGCTGGAGTTTATGTAGGTGTCGGGAAATTTATCCACATCTTGACTTGCTTACCTTAATCCTTCCATCATTCTTATGACTTAGAACTGATTATCCCGCTGTTAAAGATGAAGATTTGGAATTGAGCTGAAGAGCTCCCTGAAGATAGCCTCGTGCCCAGAGCTAACTTTTTTATATATATTTTTTTTTTATTGATTTTTTACAGAGAGGAAGGGAGAGGGATAGAAACATCGATGAGAGAGAGACATGGATCAGCCGCTTCCTGCACGCCCCCTACTGGAGACGTGCCCGCAACCAGGATACGTGCCCTTGACCGGAATCGAACCTGGGACCCTTCAGTCCGCAGGCCGACGCTCTATCCACTGAGCCACACCAGTTTCGGCTGTTTTCTGCCCCTTGATATTCTCTCTTCTCTCGGGAAACTAAAGGCTGATTAAGGAGTTGGCAAAAACGAGAAAAACAACAACAAAATGAGTTTGCTGAGCCCGACACATTGCCTCGCAGGAAGAAGAATGGCCGCATTTATCACGTTGTCTCATCGGGGCGATTCTGGTTCCCGGGCCGCTGGCTGGCAGGAGAGGAGCCACACCAGCAGCTGCTCCGCGCTCCTCCCTGGTGCTCATCCCGGGAGCCCCCGCCCGCCGGCTCCGCGGGGCGCCCTGATGCGGGGAGAAACCCGGAAAGGGAAGCTGGAGAGGAGGAGCCGGTTTGGCAGAAGCCATTACCTGACCTCCCTCCATTTCCCAGCCTCCCAGCCAAATGGTTTCAGAACAGAATGAAATCCGCCAGCAGCGCTTTTCTGTGTAACAGGGGCCTCTGTTTGCAGGGCTGGGATTTGATTAGCTGGAGCAGGGGAAGGGGAAAGTCGCAGTTTTTCAAAACTCAAGCAAGAGAGCAACACGGCCCAAACCGGTGTGGCTCAGGGGATAGAGCGTCGGCCTGCGGACTGAAAGGTCCCAGGTTCGTTTCCGGTCAAGGGCCCGATGTGAGGCTGTATTCTCAGCGTCCATGTCCTGCCTGTGTCCCTGTGTGTCTCTGTGTGAATGCTCTCTGAAGACAGGGCCCGTTCTCACCACACGAGGGGTGTTCCCGAGCTCACCTACTGCTGCTCTCCGGCCGTTACGGCCTCAGGTTCTTCTCCGAACTCAGCTGTTACCTCCAGCTCTTCCACACCTGCTGCGGGACCTCCTGCACAGGATAGATAGTTGGAGGTCAGAGTGGGGAGGTCACTTTTCAGGACCATGGCCAGTGGCAGTGTGTCTCACCAATGTCACAGCCTCTGGCCCGCTGACTTCTGACTGACTCTCCCTTGACCTTCCAAACTTGGGCACTTGTCAGTGCGAGGGGACTTTGGTATTTTCTAAACCAGGTTACTCTTTCTATCCATCACGTAGATTTGCTTCTCTATGAAGGCGAATGTTGGAGACTGAATTGGCATCATCTCTTATTACTGACTTTAAATTTAGGAGCAAATGGGTCTCAAGGTCAGCAGGAAGGTTATTTTCATCCTCAGGGGCCTGGCGGGCTTCTTGATCCAATTCTCCCCCCCCCCCCCCCACACACACACCCGAAGTGCATCCCGGTGCACGGCGCTGCCCCAGAGCCGATGGGTCCCGTGGGAGGGAGACAGCCGCCGAGGAGAGTTGAGTGACCCGGTGACAGCATTCCAGGCGGCTGTGTGCTCGCGACAGCCAGTGGGAAAGGCTCCCCAGGGGCTAGTGTCCGTGAAATCTCGGGGCCGAAAGGCAGCCCAGCTCCGAGAGTGTCTGGTAGAACCTCCCCTTTCCCACACGGGGCTGGGAGGTTCCCGGATGTGAACAAGCATCCCAGAGGCGAGGGTGGCGATACTTCAGAGCTAGCGAGGGACCCAGGAGTCTGCCTCTCCTTCCGGGCAGACTTTTTCTTTCTTTCTTTTTTTTTTGTTAATATATTTTATTGATTTTTTTACAGAGAGGAAGGGAGAAGGATAGTCAGAAACATCCATCAGCTGCCTCCTGTACGCCCCCCACTGGGGATGTGCCTGCAACCAAGGTACATGCCCTTGACCGGAATCGAACCTGTGGGACCTTTCAGTCCGCAGGCTGACGCTCTATCCACTGAGCCAAACCGGTTTTGGCGGGGCAGACTTTTTCTTACCACACACAGGCCTTCCAAAGACCACACACAGAGGAGAACAGACGGGGGTCGCAAGACGGGAGGGGTAAAGGGATTGGGGGCCAGGGGGGATGGAATCAAGAAGAACATATTGGTAGCTACAGGGCAGCCACAGGATTAAAGGCTGGAGAATAACAGTCAATGATATTGTGGTAACATGTGCGGTGCCAGGCGATGCCAGACTTACGGGGGGGGGGGGGTCACTTCGTAAAGGACGTATATGTCGACACCCTCCACTGTGATTGACAGACAACCCAGAAGGGAAAGCAGAAAGATGGTAGGACACTGCACGTGGATAACTCGGTGCTTTCAGACTCCAAACGCCATGGCATGTCAGCCGAAGGGAATTCAGCGAGGAGAGATGCCCATGAAAATGTGACTATGAAGGGGGACTCTCATCAGGACCAAGAGCCGACACTCATCACCCTTAGTATCCCCGGGGCGCTCACAGGGGGGCTGCTTGAAGAAGATGCCCGGGCGGCCGTGAGTGCTCAGTGGGCACCCCTCGCCCTCAGGCACGGCGTTTGCAAGTTCATGGTCGCTGCGCCCTCGTGTAGGCGGGCAAAGAGGAGCACGGTTCAGTGGCTTCGGTCATAACACTGGACGTTACTCTTGTGCAACCAGTGGTTCCTCACAGCGTTACCCAGTTTGCCGAACAAAAAAAATTAAGGCTCAGAGAAATGAACAAATATTGGGGGGTTGAGCGCACATAGAGAATTCGAGAAACTGAGTGTTCATTCTGCTCTGAAAAGACCATCCTAAATATTCAAGAATATGGCCCGGCACGTATCGGCGAAGAGGGATGATCATTAAAGGAAGTTTTATACACGGCACATGCACAGGCCTTAAGCCCATAGTTTGCATTTTCCGAAGTGCAAAGCCAGATGACCAACCCTCCATGACACAACGGAACAGACTGGTCGCTTCAGAAGTCTCCCAGTCAAATCTGCCCCCTGCCTGACCCTCCAGGATTGACCTGCCTGCCCTCAGAGCGGCCGGTTACGTGGGGTGGGTGGTGAAAGGTAACCCACGCCAGGAGGAGCCCCATTCGGTGCTGGTGTATTCTTCCTCCTCACGTCAGGGCTGAACCTGATTTACTACGATTATTGGAATTGCAAAGATATCGGCCTGTAATTTTATTTCCTTGAAACGCATTGTCTGTCTTCGCTATTTATTATGAATATGTTGGTCTCCTAGAATGAGTTGGAAGGTCTTCCCTCAGCCTCAGTTTTCTGAGTGAAATGTATATTATGTTTCTCCTCGTTCTACTTCCTCTGGTTTCTATTATTTTAATTTACTCTCTGGTTCTTTATATTTAAAATGTATCTGTTGTAAAATGCAAATAGGGAGTTTTACATTTTTTTTTTCCAGTCTGATGGTCTCTGCTTTTCAACTGGAAAGTTTAGTTTGTTTGAGTGTAATGTGTATGCATTGATAGAGTTGGTTTTAAGTGTATCACGTTATTTTTTAACAATTTGTGTACAGTTTTTTCTTAGGTTGGATAAATCGAGTATTTATTAACTTTTTAATTTTTTCCCTTTATCTCCCCTTCTGATTTTTTTGAATACCGATTTTATAGTTTTACTTCATGGACATTAGATAGATGACAATAGGCATTCTTAGCTTATTATCAATTGCCATGAATAATACGCTATTCTATATGTGATACGAGAGCTTTACCAAGGTACATATCCATTTATATACCTCAGTCTCTTTGCTATTGATTTAATACATTTATGTTTACTTATGCAATAAGTATTATAATGCATTATAATGCATAAAAAGTGTCCACATTTGCTTTAAAGAATCGATCATCTTTTAAAGAAATTGAGAAAGATGAAATACTTTATACATATTTTCCATTTCATAGCTCTTCATTCCATTTTGTAAACCCAAGTTCCTAGTTGGCATCACTTCCTTTCACCAGAAAAAAAACCACAAACAAAAAAACAAAACAAAAACTCGGTTGGGCTGTAAAATACTGAAAATAGGAAGGAGAACAAAATCCCTTCTGCATCTCCATAGTTTGGCCTCGGGCGTACTAAACCCCGAAGATGAAAATAACTAAACGTTTACTGGTAAAAACCGGCTCAATCATCTCCAGCCGTTCCCCCCAGGCATTCAATGAGGCCGCCAGGAGAGCCAGCAACAGCACCATCAACACTTGGCTCCTCCCTAGAAGAAGAGACTATAACAACCTCCTTCTCAAAAAACAACAGCTTTATGAAGGAATGTATTCATTTATTGTTAAGACTCTGCTTTTACATTTTACAAAAATGCTGACTGACTTCTTCTCTTCCTTGTGGCCCGAGGGTCAGAGTTAATGTGCCCTGTATCTTTAACCTCACTTTTTTAAAAAGAAATATATATAAGGAACTGAGGATCAAAGAATTCAAGTAACTCACGCCAAGCCTCAGACCTGCAAAGGTCGCGCGGCCAATCTGAAGGCAAGAATTGACTCCTAGTCCATTCATTTCCCTGCGCCCACAAAACACCAGCCAGGCGTTTTCCCCATACAAAGTTTCCGGAGAAAACCTGTTATGACTCACAGGTGACTCAGGGTGCTAATGACTTCCAGTTAGGAGGCCAGGATTTAAGGGCCCGCGGGCAAGCCATTTCCTTTGCTGAATCAGAGCTGCCTCGGAATTTACTGAGAATAGCAAGCGGCTGAAATGGAGTGCTGTTCCAGCGCACTGTGTTTTATGAACCTAACTATAAATAAATGTAACCTTTCCGCCGTGCATAAGGATGCGGATTCAATTATAATATCAGGGGAGAAAGATGTGTTGGAATGGTTATTTCTAAACAATCATTTTGAAAACAACCTTACTTGAAGCAGAGTCTAATACATGATTAGGGTGAAGGATCTTTTGTGACCTAGATGAATGGCATCAATTTAATTACTATCTCAGCTGTTTTTGCTCAGATAAATGTCACCGGTCTCTTAGAGTTAAGTCACTCATTTATAGGGACGTTTGCCGCCTCGGATAATTTGTTCATATCGTGCCCAAGGGTTCCATACAATGCGGAGAGATTCCACAGTTTCTGAAACGCGATTAGTTTTTTTTTTTTATTATTATTTAAGCCCAGAGACTTCAGTCGAAAGATGAAAATTGGAGACGTTAAAAGTCAGAAGCGCGATAGCTCCCGAGCAGAGCGGTGTGGCGATGAAGAGAACGGTCTGTGAAGTCACTGAAAAATCCACCGCGATTCTTGACTCCGGCACATGATGGACGACCCGGGGCATCGCGGCGGACACGTTCGCCTCTCCTGCTCGGCGACATTGCGGGATCAGTCCCGCATCAAGGGCGACAAGGCGTCACTCGCATTGCCAGCCGCCCGTCCTCCACAGAAGAGGTTGCAATACATGAACGGTAACCGGGAGAGGCGGCCTGTGTACCGCCACCTGCTTTGATGGAGCTTGAAGGAGACTCCAGCCTCTGCGCTTCACGCATGTAACCGCCGAGGAGTGCCGAGACCGGTGTGGCTCAGTGGATAGAGCATCGGCCTGCGAACTGAGGGGTCCCAGGTTCCATTCCGGTCAAGGGCATGGACCTTAGTTGCAGGCACATCCCCAGTGGGGGACGTGCAGGAGGCAGTTGATCAATATCTCTCTCTCATCGATGTTTCTAGCTTTCTATCCTTCTCCCTTTCTCTCTGTGAAAGATCAATAATAATATATATTTAAAAAAAAATTATAACAGCCGAGGAGGCATAGAGACGCCCCTGGCCGGCCTGGCGTATCCCAGCAGATCTCCCGCTGCCCACCGTTCTTCCTCTGACGCCATGAAGTCCACGCAGAGAAAACGACCTGCTCGTTTCCCATCGCCCCTTCATCTCTCCATCATTCCTGGCTGCAGCAGGCGGCGCCAAGCTGGTGTTGGCAGGTCCCCGCGCGCTTCTTGGCTGAGTAGGTTCTCAGGAGCTGCGAGATTCAGGGCAAGCATCTTGCTCTCCCCGAATCCTTCCCTGGCCTCCTTTCTGCCTGGGGTACAGCCTTCCGTCTGTCCTCCCACCGGCAGGCTGGGCTCAGCCTGGCTGTTCCTAGCGCGGGGTGTCAGGAGTGGGGGCTGATCCACTTCCGGCACCAGTGGCTGAAGGCGAGGCCAGGGACTGCACTTTGACCTCTGTGTCCTCCATTTCTTTAGAAACGTAGCCAGTGCCTCTCTCCTGCCCGCACACGTCGAGAACCTGGCTCATTTCCACGCTCAGTGCAGGCTTTGCCCGCAGCGGCTTCAACCACCTCAATAATTTATGCGAACGGTAACTACGATATTGTTAATTGATAGGAGTAATTTGGCTTCTTTTTTAATAAGGCAAATCTCCAGTGAGCGGTTAAGTCACTGGAGAGCATAAAACATGCAGCTCCTTCTCATGGAACGGGAAGTTCACAGCTCGTTGCGAGGTGGCGCTGCCGGGATTGGAGCCTGGTGAACTGTCACATAATATGACGTCCCGGGTTCTGACACCTCCCTCAGAGGCGCTCAGGTTCTGAAGCAGAGCGAGCGTGGGACTAGGAGGACAAGAAAGAGGAGGGCAATACTGACGACCTTCAACCTCTGACCTTCAGCCTCTGAGCTGATGAGTCTCCGTATCAAGAGAAGCCAACTTGCCATTCTGCCTGCATCTCAGTGTCTGTTGAATGAGCAAATCAAAAACTTAAAAATACATGGGTGTGTAAAATACTTCAAATAAATGTTAATGAATATGAATGGCAGTTTTTATTATATAACTGTTATACAGTGGTACCTCGATATATGAGTTTAATTCGTTCCGTAACCTTGAGGCATGGGAAACTATGAGACGCTCGAGTCGCGGTAAACTGGTGGGTCGTGTGCAGCCGGCCGATCCGTGCGATGACTCCTATCTCAACTGTTGCTCGTATTTCAAAGCAAAAATCGCTCGCTCGACGGCTCGTATCTCAAAAATCTCGTATGTTAGGGCACTTGTATCTCGAGGTACCACTGTATACTTTAAATAAAAGTTAATAAATATGAAAGACAATTTTTATTATATAACTAGAGCCAGTTAGCAGTATCATGACCCATGTCAGTTCATTCCAGACACCAAATGCAACCCATGGTCCAAGGCGCATCCTGTTACACCAGTATAATGGGTTAAGTAGCTAATAAATACTCTTTATGCAGGTTCTTTCTTTCCATGGGTCCTGAGACCCAGACTCTGAGCTGATCACTTCTCAGGACCAACCTATAATCACTTAGTGAGCGGGAACTCCACCTGTGATCTGAAATGACAATGGCTGGAAGGCAGGAGCAGGCGGGAGCTGAGCACTCTTCCTCCCAGAGAAGACGGCCTTGCTGGTTTCTGAGCCTTGTCCCTCTGCGTGGGCGCCACAGGGAGCAGAAGCCCGTGGGTGTTGCCTGAATTACACGGAAGGCATATCCATCCGAAGCACACAGCCCTCCTCCGTGTCTCTATTATAGGAGCGTTTTCACAAGAGACCAGCAGGAGAGACCAGCGGATGCTCACTTTAATCCCGTGTCCACGTTCCCGGGTACGTACGTGACCCAGTGACTACTGACCTTAAAGGGCAGTGCCACACTGCACGCTCTGCACCCTGATGGGAACGTTGGGTGGTGCCGTTCTGCACTTTCTCAAGGCACCAGTGGGGAGCGTGCAGGAGGCAGCTGACCGATGTCTCTCTCTCATCGATGTTTCTAGCTCTCTATCCCTCTCCCTCCCTCTTTGTGGAAAATCAATAAAACATACATATAAAAAAAAATAAGCAACAGAGCAAGAAGCACAACTTCTGATGACCCCTGGCCCCACCCTGGGGCCACACTGCCAAGCACACACACAGGCTCTTCCCTGTTTGATCTCCAAATTGTCACCCGAATGCACTCATCCTCCCCCCATTAGACCCGCGGGGTAACACCCGTTCAGCAGCTGCGCAGGAGCAGAGCGACTCTGACCTGGACCGGACTGACACCCACCTCCACCCTGAACACCGAACCCGAGTGAATCCCCGACTGCTCCCTCGGACTCTTTCTTTTCTTTCTGGATATTCACACATTTCCCTCTCTGACCCAACGCATATTAACAGGACCGGCAGGGGCAAAGGAAACGTTCGCGCCATAATTCGTCCCTCTACATCCTGCACACTTAGTGAATCCCTGCAAGCGCCTAATGAACACAGGGTAAACCCCTGGGGAAAGCCACCGAGGGATAAACTCAGGAAATAATGAAAAAGTGGGGAGAAGTGTACGCTGGAACACACAGTCGAACACTTGCCTGCGATTAACTTGTTGATGGCCCCGAGGCAGAGAATAGCGGGAAGGCATTTTAGGCAATACAGTGGTACCTCGAGATACGAGTGCCCTAACATGCGAGATTTTTGAGATACGAGCCGTTGAGCAAGCGATTTTTGCTTTGAATACGAGCAACAGTTGAGATAGGAGTCATCGCGAGGATCGGCGGGCTGCACACAACCCACCAGTTTACCGCGACTGTAGCGTCTCATAGTTTCCCATGCCTCAAGGTTACTAAACGAATTAAACTCGTATCTCGAGGTACCACTGTACCTGATTTATCTTTCCGAGCATCACATAAGTAGGAGGAGGCCAAGCTAGAATTTAGAACATCTTCAGAGGGTACAACCCTACACTCCCTGTGACATGAAACTGCCCCCCCCCCCCCCGGCCATTCTGTCCGCTCTCCTATCAGGTCACTGTACATCTATACTTGGAAAATAAACCTGCGTTTCATGGCAGTCCTCGTCAGGCATAACATCTCAATTGGCAAGACGAATACCTTCTAGAGAGCTCTGCCTGGAACTTAACCACCTTTGCCCAGAAGCAGACAAGCAGCCGTCTCAGAGAAGTCGAGAGCATGGACCGTGAACACTGGCATGGAAATCTGCTTCCCTGTTCCCGGTTACTTATAAGCAAAGCTTGCGACTCGGCAGTGTGGTTCGGTGACGTGGCTCTGAGACGTGTGGCAGGGACCGGGATTCCTGGCCACCCCGTGTTGAAAGACGTGTCCGGGTTCTCTGAATTGGACTCCAAACGATTGACCCTGAAGAGCAGCTCTGAGTCGGGTATCGAAGGTGCCATGTGTCCAAAAACAATCAGCAAATCTCATTCCTGGGGCGCTAGGAGCCCCAAGCAGCTGCTCTCGTGAGAAACAGCCGGACGGGACATCAGGAAACAGAACGAGGGATTCATGGGGGTTTCACCCGGGCTGTGGCTGCGGGCCTCCACCGAGACGTCCGGCCCGTGGCCTGCCCACCCTTCCGTGCGGCTCCCTCGAAGGCCGCCTGGAGCGTGGTCGCTTCGAGCTGGAACGAGTCACAGTGATCTAGGGAGGTCCCGGCCAGCCAGATGGCGTTTTATGGAGAACCATCCATTCTCCCCGAGAGCATCTATCTATTTCCTGGCGCTCGCCTTTGATGGATTGTGGCTGTGCAAACCATTTGGGTAATTTTCTGGCCCTCGTGCCACGCAGTGACCACGTGGTCTGGCTTTGTCACTTAAAGGTCAACATTCTCAATATGCATCCAATCTGTGTCCATTTATTCAGCTCCATAAATATCCTTCGGCTCATCTCTGCCTGAGCCATATTTTTCTTTGAAAGAACTTTCTCTTGTAAAACAAACTTAGTGGCCGCGACATGGAAACTTGTAGTAAGATGTGTGCCACAAAACTCAACCGTTGCCAGCGCTGTAGTATTGTTATTACACGTGAGATTTCCAAGGGGTTATTGGACTTCCCTCCTGTTCCCGTGGAGTGGCAGGCATGGAGAAAGTGCCGCCGGTCAGAGAAGAAGGAGGAGTCAACGGGAGAGCAGCGAGAGCAACTCTGTTGAAGAGGACGGGCGGTGAGGAGGCGTGGCCGGGACGGACGTGAAGGGAACGGAAGTGGAAGACACACGGGGCCCGGTTCATGGAGTGCTCTAGCGATGGAGCAGACACACCAGGTTAAAGGCCAAGTGGAACGGGACCCGCAGCCCCCAGCACACAGCATCAACCGAGGACTGGGACTGCCCGTTGTGAAGGTCCATGCAACCTTTTTTTCACTCCTGGATTTCTTTGTCTTTTTAAAAAAATATATTTTACAGAGAGGAAGGGAGAGAGATAGAGAGTTAGAAACATCGATCAGCCGCCTCCTGCACGCCCCCTACTGGAGATGTGCCCGCAACCAAGGTACATGCCCTTGACCGGAATGGAACCTGGGACCTTTCAGTCTGCAGGCCGACGCTCTATCTACTGAGCCACACCGGTTTCGTCTACTCCAGGATTTCTTTAACACACATATTGTTCTGAGAACCTAGAGAAAACCTCCTGCCGTATGGTATTTGAACTCAGACAACTCTAGGGTGAAATCCTTAATCAACTATTATTAATCGTGACCTTGGGACAGGCATTTAATGGTCCCTCTTCCAGGTGGCTCCACGCACGGAGCAGGGGGTGACTGTGTTTGTGCTAGCGGTTGTGACCTGAGGCAGTGGATGAAGGACACCAGCTAGCGGACGGGGCTCAGAAGTCAGTTGTGTGTGGTTTTCGTCAGGAGCTCTGTGGGGCCGAGTTTCAGAAAGAAGCACAGAGAAGACCAGGACAGATATTCCGCCCTGAGGGCGTGCAGCGTCTCAAAGGCAAAGTGAGCCACACGCGTGTGGCGGACACCTGTGCTTGTGTGTGAACATGTGTGTCTGTGCTACAGAGAGGGGAAGAGAAAGGTCCATAGGAGTTTATGAGAAGGAGAAAATGAGCGTTCAAAGGCGAATATAATTTATTTATTTTTTTTAAATATATCTATTGTTTTCAGAGAGGTAGGGAGAAGGTGAGAGAGATAGAAACATCCATGATGAGAGAGAACCATTGATTGGCTGCCTCCTGCAAGGCCCCCACTGGGGATCGAGCCCACAACCCGGGCCTGTGCCGTTGGCCGGAATCGAACCTGGGACCCTTCAGTCTACAGGCTGACACTCTATCCACTGAGCCAAACCAGCGAGAGCAAAGGAGACTATGACTTAGTTCCGTGATCAAGTGTTAATAGTTCTAAGGGTCTTCCTGGGTTCTCCGTGATTCCTCTCCTTGTTTCTCCACTTCACGCATAACAGGCCGTGATTTACACCGAGCACCGCGAGGGGGAACCTGTCTCCCGTGTCCCCCCCCCCACCCCCTCCCGCCGGATCCTCATTTCCTCACTCGGATCCTCCGAGCTTCCTGCCTGGCCTGCCAGCCCCACGCCTCGCCTCTGTCCGCGCGCCCTGCCTCTGTGGCCGGTGGCCTGAGAGACCCCCTGGCCCTCAACCAACCAGAACGCCGTCTCTGAAGAAGGGCCCAGGACGTCAAAGACCCGAACTCCTTGAAGCCTCCAGATATATCTCTGCGCAAATAAGATGTCCTCCTCATTGGATTAGCCATCGCCGTGAGTTATACGGCCTGGCTGCCGTAATTGCATTAAGCAACCGTATTATTCCGATAATAAAATAAGCCCATTGAAACAGATTATTTTCCGGGGTAATTATTTAACTAATTTAAAAGTGGCAGGAGGATGGATATTGCAATCCCCGCAGTTTATTGCCTCCCCCCCACCGTACCCAGCCCCGAAACAGGGCGCCTGGCAAACTGCAGACTTCTCGCGTATGGGGGAGACTCAGTTGTTCCCCAACTTACGTTTCAGCGGGGGTCCTTACGGCAGCTGCAGACACAGCTCGCCTGCTGAGCGCTCCTGGCAAATGCCTCCTTCTGGGGCCTTCCCTCGGGGGGTGGTGGAGCGGGGGATCATCCTGGCTTCCGAACCAGACGACTCTCACTGCACTCTTCTGTGGCACGAGGATTCCCTGTGAGGACTGGATCCTCGCTGGTTCTGCCGTTCGCAGGCCCGGGCACCCCCGGGAACTTTCTCGCCCAGACCTGACGGGCTGTCCATGAGGAAACGCACGCAGGGAGCGCTGGCCTGGGACACACGCTGCAGAGTAAGAGAGGTGTCGCTCGGCGACCCCACTGAGCGTGACACATGCCCCTGCAATTCCTGCCGTGGCCACTGGTCTCGGCCACACTCCCATTTTTCTTTCCATGTCCATTTCCTCTCCCGAACCCTCAGCTTCTTCCGTCCACAGCCCATCCCGGCCCTCGAGACGGGAGGGACCAGCGCTCTGGGAAGGCTTCCTCGTGGGGCCGGGAAATGTCACCTGCTGAGCCCTGAGGGAGCCCCTCTCAGCCTGCTAGCCTCACGCAGGGGTGCCTCTCTCCCATGGCCATACACAAACACCCGCAGATGCCAGGAGCAAGTGGGTATCCAGCAGGAGTCGCCGCGGCAACAATAACCATGGAGAGTCCTCCAAACACCCTCCCCTGCACCGGCGTCTCCAGGGAAATCCTGAGCACCCAGCTCCCAGGAATACAGAAGAAAGAAAAAAAGAGCAGAGACGGGTTTGGCTCAGTGGATAGAGCGTCGGCCTGCGGACTGAAAGGTCCTGGGTTTGATTCCGGTCAGGGGCATGTACCTTGGTTGCGGGCACATCCCCAGTAGGGGGCGTGCAGGAGGCAGCTGATCGATGTCTCTCTCTTATTGAAGTTTCTGGCTTTCTATCCTTTTCCCTTCCTCTCTGTGAAAAATCAATAAAAAAAAAAAATTTTTTTTAAAAAAGAGGCAAGAAGATTCGCCACAGCGTATGGACATGACCTTCACGCTGTAACCCCCCTCAAGAAGCCTCATCCCTCTGGCCGCGCCCAGGGCCGGCTCTCGGCGGAGTTCTGAGGGGGTGTTCTCCGTGGCTCCCCTTGCCCACAGGACGGAGCGTCGTCCTCAGTCTGGTCCTGGAGGGGTTGCGGCCGACATGTGCGGTGTCATTGGTCATTGTCTGGCTGCATGACTCCTTGCCCAGGGGGGTCCCCTTTTGCGATGTTTATTCTCAGTCACCTGTCGATGCCTCAGACAACGCTTCCAAGTGCATTTCACCCAGGGAGTCTCCTCCGGCCACCAGCATGGACAGTTGTTTCTCGAACTAGGAAGACGACATTTCTGGGTGTATCGCTCTCACTTTGTATGTTTAAAGCTGGGTGACGTGGGACTGAACGTCGCCCATGAAAAAGGATGTCGATTCAATGCTTTCCTTCGCAAATCAAAAGAGATAACGAGGCCAAGTTACATGAACGGGTGGGCGCTGAGCCTGACTTACGCTATGATTTCTCACAGGGATATCATTTCACCTCTCTCTCTCGTTTGCTATCTCCATAGCACCTGGACGAAAGAGCATCCGTGGGCACACTGTGAAAACCCAGTGAAACACCGGACAGATGTCTAAAGGAGCGAAGACGGTGAAACGGAAAATACTGAAGGAAGTGACCCATTCGACATACATCGGAACCACAGAACCATAAGGGAGGTTGATCGGAAGAACAGGCAGGTATGATTTTTGTTCCCATCAGCCATCACCTACAATCTAATCTCCTTTCATTCAGCTGGGTCTCCCCCGTAATGAAGGGCTCGGTGGAGATGGTTTAGGGAACCAGGAAGCAGCGCATTAGGCGAATGCAGGAGGCGTGTTTCCCAGCACTGTCGAGGCTGTAAGGAAACCTCATCGCCATGAGCATGTCAGCGTTAGCTGAAGGAAGGAAGGAGCCATCTTTCTTCCCGGGGCCAATGCCCACTCATCCCTTGAAACTCTCTTATTTGCCCTCTCTTCCCAGACACCTCCTGCCCATTCCAGACCCTCTCTGGCCTTTCCCTAGCATCTCTGCTGATTGCGTACTACTGTTAGCACAGAATGAAAAGACTGTTCTCTTGTTCCTTCGTACATCCTCCGTTATTCTGTGATCACGTGTCTCCTTCATTTCACAGGCCTATCCTCAATGGTGTCCCTTGCTGTATTAGTGACTTAGTCTTTAGCTGAATAAGTGAATCGATGGCTGAATAAGAGAGTGAATGAATCAAATTAAACGAAGTCGCACAGAGGCAAGCCTTTGGGTATCAATCTCTCCAATTTGCTCATAAAAATTTATGGGAGGTTTGAGAATAATCTTCATCATGTGATGGCATATGATATTTTATTTCCTCAGATGTATTCCGCAAGCTTTATTCCAATTAATGTATTAAAATCTGGTGGCATGTGCATTACCAAAGTTTTAAAGCTAGAGTAGCCAAGTGTAATTGAAAAATGAAAAATGATTTAAATCAAAACTACAATGAAACCAGGGTAACTATAAGTCCCACGCATCTTCGCAGGCCATCCGGCTAAGTGGTTCGCAACTTCCATTGTCAAACTTAATAACGAGCTGTTTTGGGGGGTGTCAGGAAAGATCAGAGGAAAATGCCCGAATGTCCCTCAGAAACCTATAGAGCTACTGGTTCGTGCAGTTTGACGGGCGCACGGTAGCTGTAGAACATGGCTTTGAAACACATAGAAACACACAATCTGTACAGGAAGGAAAGATCGGGAACATCTAACGGACTGTGGAGCTGCTCCCTGTGGAAGAGAAACAGAGGCCCAGGGAAGGGAAATACAGGCTTCGGCGACTATGTGTTCACAGGTGTTTCCTATGGAAAATAGCACAACCGTGAATCTATAATAAATTCTATCTCGCACACACTCAAAAGCAACCCTACTTCTGCCCCACCCCGCACTTTGCACTCCGTGATGGGGCCCGGGAAATGAATTCATCCTTGATCCCAGGACCACCGGCCTGTCCATGAACCTGAGAAGGAATCCCCTCACTCTCAACTCTCTCTAGAAGGTGTAGGTGCGACGATGTCACCAGAATCGTGGCTCACTCATCCCATTTCCTACAGGTGCTCCTGACGGATTTGCCAGCAACGCACACCGAGGGCTGGCCTTCGGAGGGGGCAGTCAGCTGAGCCTGAGGAAAAGCCTGCGGATGACAAGTTTAATGTTGTTTATAAAATGATCGAATCCCCGAGATGGCCTCGTGATTTAATTAACTCGTATCTTTAAAATATGGAACTCGGAGTTGGGACCAGTGCTACCCACGTACTTTTAATTAAATTCCTGAGAGCAATGGGCCTCGATCACTGGAGGGGCTGCGCTCTGTAACTCGTGAGTCTTAAATAAGGGGCTTTTAGTACCTCATTTTATATTAATAGGAGAAAGGTTACGATTTTTTCTGCGGCGGTAATTGCATAAATATATATTTTATCCGGCATTAAAAAGACATCACCGAGGCAGAACTCCTTGTTACAGAGAACGGACTGCGTTTAGATGAGAAGTTGTCCAGAGGTACCATCCCATCCATCATCCAAATAGAATCAGTCGTATAATGGAGCCGCATCTGAATCCTATTAACGTCGTGAGGCTGGGAAGCTCACGTCCAAGGACAGAGCTCGGGAATGCCGGGCTGATGCGCCTGGAGTTGCACGCACGAGAAGCTGCAGAAGTTAAGAAGACGTTCATGTGCTTTTAGTCAGCAAGGAGAGTGTGTTGCAGGTACTGCACTGGGCACTGACAATATGACACACACCTGGTCCTCATTCTAAGACTGCAAGCGAGAGCTGGAGACGCGCGGTGATCCCGCGAGACCCTATAAACTGGGACTGTCTGCTGACCTGCTGCTTAGAGCAGGAAATACATAGGTGATGTCAGACGGGATGAATGACATCACCGCTCACCTAACTGCTATTCCCTGTGATGTGATGAGCAGGATTTTCCCATCAGCACCCTGGTGCTCTGTGTGGACAGCTTGGGTCTCCCCCACTCTCTCAGCCAGGGCAGTGCTCAGGCACGCTCCCCTTAGCACGCGTGTCTTCCTTCCCACTGTGTGTGGTCTCATTGGCCCAGACTCCCGGGTACTGGGCGTCAGACGTCCACAGACAGTCCCTATGGCCGGACCACTTAGCTTCCCAGAAGCCTGCCTGTGCCTTCACCGGTCAGATGGCTCTTGCATTTGCTCCTGAAAACTCTTGGTGTGTTGTGGGAAGCTGGGGGTCCTCACCCCTGAGAGAAAACTCACCCAGCATGTTCTGGAGATCAGCCTCTTCCAGGGACCACGGAGAAGAGGCCTGGCTCCTCCACTCACCTGTCACCCCAAAGGACAGAGGGGACAGGCTGATGCAAGGAGAACAAGATAATTAAAGGGCACCCGTATGGGGTCTGCCATGATCCCAGGGGGCGGGGCACCTGGGGTGTACCCTGGGCATCCTGGAGCGCTCCCAACCAAACTTTGAAAAACGGACAATTAAACTCCTCCGGAGTCAGAGAGGATCGCAGATAAAAGTACAGTGGCACCTCGAGATACGAGTTTAATTTGTTCCGTCACCTTGAGGCGTGGGAAACTATGAGACTCTCGAGTCTCGGTAAACTGGTGGGTCGTGTGCAGCCGGCCAATCCTCGCGATGACTCCTATCTCAACTGTTGCTCGTATTTCAAAGCAAACATCGCTCGCTCGACGGCTCGTATCTCAAAAATCTTGTATGTTAGGGCACTCGTATCTCGAGGTACCACTGTATATAATATCATTGAACCCTTACAATGGCCTTCCAAAGTAGGTGTGATGGATGGGTACAGTGATCTGTCTCCCAAAACGTGTTCTTTCCTGGTTTAATTCCGGTCAAGGGCATGCACCTTGCTTGCGGGCACATCCCCAGTGGGGGACGTGTAGGAGGCGGCTGATCGATGTCTTTCTCTCATCGATGTTTCTAGCTCTCTGTCCCTCTCCCTTCCTCTCTGTACAAAATCAACAAAATATATTAAAAAAAAAATACCCCTGAGGAGGGGGTTGTGATTAAGACAGGTAACCCTAAGAAAGGGAAGCTCCTTGTAATCCTCCTCCTGCTACAGATACTTCATTCCAGTGAGCTATTTTCTGAGCCCACGTTACACGCACAGGTAAGCCAGGTGGTTAGACCATGTGACATTAGGTGAAGAAAACATCAGGTGTGGTGGAGTGAGACAGGAACATTGCACAGTAAATTGATAACGTTATCAAAGTTTAAAAATAGAATTGTGGCCAAAACCGGTTTGGCTCAGTGGATAGAGTGTTGGCCTGCAGACTGAAAGGTCCCAGGTTCAATTTCGGTCAAGGGCACTTATCCTGGTTGCGGGCACATCCCCACTGGGATAAAATATATTTAAAAATATAATTATGATGAAGACCATCAAAATATTGCAAAATAAAGTAAGCTTCTACACATTCTCGAGTATGGGTACAGAAAGAGAAGATTGGGGGGTTGGAGGGATGGAGGAGAGCTATGGCAGAGAAAAGCTTGTTGGAAGGAAGGAAGGAAGGGATGGACTTGTTCAGACCCTGCATCCTCCAGGCTTCCACTCTACCAATGTGCGCGCGGAAAGGACTTTCCATAAACACTCACAGAACGGAAACAAAATGTGGACCATCTCAGCTTGCCTGCAGGGGCCCTATTCAGTCTGCAGAAAGAAATCACCACCCTCACTTCCCTGTGTCTCTCTCTGCAATTTTCGAAGCTTTTGTTTTTTCATGTTCAGTTCTCTTGTGACTTTTACACCATTCTCAGTGTAGGTTTTATTCTTTTAAAAAAAAAACACAAGGAGGAACTGAGGCCAGAGAAATTCTAGCAGGTGTAAAAATTGAACTATGACCTCTAAGTCTCAGTTACATGTTCCTCCTGGGTGCTTTGCCATTCATTCCAGTGAATGGAATGAATGGCAAACGTTAGCTTACTTCTTACAAACCTTAGCTTACTTATTTACCACCACTTCCGTCAAAGCTCCACAGGGAACTCTGATCACGAATACAAGCACCTGCTTTCGTCGAAAGAGACTGGGACACAATTAGCAAGTAGCATGTGCAGCAACCAGCATCTAACAAATAAGTAATACTTAAAAAAAAAAAAGATGCCGAAACCGGTGTGGCTCAGTGGATAGAGCGTCAGTCTGCGGACTGAAAGGTCCCAGGTTTGATTCCGGTCAAGAGCATGTAAACTTGGTCGCAGGCACATCCTCAGTAGGCAGCATGCAGGAGGCAGCTGATCCACGTCTCTCTCTCATCGATATATCTAACTATCCCTCCCCCTCCTCTCTGTAAGAAATCAATAAAATATATTTTTTTAAAAAAGACAATGACAGGATAACTACCCACAGGTGCTCTCAGCAAGAAGCCTGGTCCAATGGGCATTTGCCAACGTAGCTCACGGTCTCATTAGAAAAGCGCACAGAGGAGCACGGGAATTAACCCCGGACTACAGGCAGGGCGGGGAGGAAGGATGAAGGGCGTTGGCGGAAAATGTGGGTGTCACACCAGTTTCTGAGGGAAATGCACGCCTTTTGTCGGATTGGGGAGGAAGAGAAGATGCTGTATTAATGAGAAGTCATTTAAGGTGTTTGCTTTCAATGGAAGCTCAAATAGGCAGGATGCCAAGGCTTATTCAAACTCCCCCTCCCCCCTTCTCATCAGGCCGGGAAAAGAGGAAGTTTTTTTAAAAATATAGATATGGATATAGATATAGACATAGATATAGATACAGATACAGATATAGGTATAGATATGGATACAGATATAGGAATGGTAATAGATATAGATATAGATATGGATATGGATGTGGATACGGATACAGATATAGATAGTATTTCCCTGTCTTGTGAACAGGTTGTTACAGAGAAGGTCAAAGGGAAGAAATCAATAGAGTTTTGTCATCTCTGAACCAGAGGGATTACTTCTGAGACCATCTTTCTCCCCGGTGAGCGCGCGCGCGCTCTCTGTGAGACTGCGCCCTGTGACAGGGGCTCTGCCGAACAGACACGGACTCAGACATAAGCCAGTGGAAGGAAAATAAACCATCCATTATGGAGCGTCATCCGCCAGGGGCCCCGGGAGACATGCTCACATTTTAGGATTTAGCCAGGCCGTCGCACCAAGAAAGAAACCGCGGAGCAGGGAATAGACCAGCGGAAACCTGTTCAGGAACTTAATTCACTTGACTATTAATTCACAGAGCACATTCTCTCTCAGGAAGAGCTTCCTACATATCTCGCTCCCCGTGCTCCTCCCCGCTCCTCCCAACATCCCGACAGCCAGCTCCTAACGGGAAGCGCTGAGGCACTAGGCAGCTCTTTTATTTTTAAACTTTTAAACCCAGAAATGTCTTTCATTTTCACCAGGTGACCGGGAACCCCCTCACTGTCCTCCCAACACTCCCAACTCCTGGAGGACGTGGCTCAAGTGGAAGCAAGTGAGCATGCGCTGTTCCTTAGGCAGGAGGTGAGCACTCTCTCCACCTGGACCTCAGGCCCCGCCCACCCAGGACTCCGGCTGGTTATCTGCCCTCTGTCCCTCGGGGAGCCTGAGTCTCAGAGTAATAACCTCCCTCTCTCTCTCTCTCTCTTTCTCTCTCTCTCTCCCTCTCTCTCTTTCTTTCTCTCTCTCTCAAACTCTCTCTCTTTCCCCCATTTTTCAACGTGGATCTAAGATCCAGTGAGCTGCCCCGAGTTGACATTGATTTTGGGAAGCAGATGGAAAATGGGCACGTGTTTGAAAACGTTCAGCATGTGATTTGGAAGCATAATTTATTTCATCATACATGGAGGTGGGTGTGTGGGGGGTCAAGGGTGGAATCTAACCCCTCACCCTTCAGTCCTCAGGCCAACACTCTATCCACTGAGCCCCACCAGCTGGGGTTCTGGGGACATTTTTTCACCCAAGAATCTATATTTAAGTGAAATGTGTCTGCATTGCTATGATGGCCCATTCCCCTCGCTTGGATGAACGTGTTTTGCCTTGTTATTTTCCCACAAACGTGAGGATTATAACTTTGCAGAAGAGCACGCTGACACCCAGAGAAGCGGAGTGAGTGGCCTAGGACCACATGCTGTTAAGGGGCGTGTACAGTCTTTCCAGCTGTTTAAACACAAGACAACAGCCCCAAATGGAATCACTTAGGCGGAGCTTCCGCATCACCGGGCCGACACCTCATCACAGCGCGGGCTCTCGCAGAAATGGAGTGGGAAGCCGGTCAGTCGGGAGTCCCCTGCTCAGCACTCGGCCAGGTAATCGCTGGCTGAAGGGAAAGGACCTGGCAGTCACCCACCCGCTGGTGTCTCCCAGAATAACTTCCTTCTCCCCAGCTCTTCTGTCTACACAGCCTTCCACCTCAGACAGCTCCTCGGCGCGCCTTCCCACCTGCTAGATTGAATGCTGACCGATTCCAAATTGATTTCTGCTCAGATAGTCTTGAGATTTCCAGCACGCCTCGGTTCATCTCTTAACACACACTTCATCTCCGAGGTCTTTTTCTCCCATGCGGTCTGGGAAAATTCTCAGCGGTTCCTTCCATTTGAATAACTCACTGCGAATCGTCTAAACAGATCGCTGGAGGGGGGAAAATGAGTAGAGGTCAGGTTTAGTCTGTTCATTTCCCTCCAGCACCCACCCACTAGCCACCCCTCCCCCCACAAACCTGCCAGGCAAGTTTGCCTCTATTGGGCTCCGTGAACTGCAGCCCGGGTCTCAGAGTCCGCCGTCTGACCTTCAAAGGACAGAAACGCATCTCTGGAGCATCATCGTTTTTATTTCTGAATTTCACCAGCCTAAAAAAGAAACCCTGATACAAAAATAAACATTGAGGTCACCGACACCCTCCTCTGATGAGGAGCTATGAAAATATGCCCGGTGCCGGCATACCCCGAAATAGCAACAGAATCAGCGGGCGGCTCGATCCCAAAAATTCCAGGAGTGTTTTTCCACTTCCATCAAAACGCGCTGCAACCAGGAAATGCTGTGAACGTCGCTGGATGCTCTACCAGGAGACTCTGCAGGACGGATCGTGACAAGTGTTTACAATACAAATTCAAGGTGATTGCCTGGTGATGAGCACTTGCTCATAAGTCTCAGAAGAGACTGTCCCATCGGATCCCAAACAGCAATCTTTTGGGAATACTTGACCTTGATGAGCTTGAGGCACCTTCTGGCAACAGAATTTTAAAATTAAAATCTTATCGTTGTGTTATGGCTTAGCATTCATAGTTAGGTATCAGAGCAGCGATAAAATGCCTACTTACCAGTAGCCTAATTTGGGGTCCAGGTAGTGATTTTAGGGGTAAGAAAAAATAGTATCTAACTTGTGTCGAGTGCTCAGGATGTGCCAGACAATGTTAGAAGCACTTTTCTTGGCATAAACTCTATTGAATTATGCACATGTTCAAAGGAAGCCATTGCAAGTGCTCCTTAAAATAAATAAATAGATAGATAGATAGATAGATAGATAGATAGATATTTTTTAAAAAAATCCTGGGGTCAAAATTTAAGGGATGGTGATCAAGATCTTTGATTTCAAAGCAGCTCCTTTCTGTAAGTTCTCCACTCCGGCCTGTAGATGGCGCCCAAGTCCCCTTCACCCACAGGATGGAGCGGTGGGATTTGGTTCCAGACTGATGCCAGGATCCCTGAGGATGCTTGCCCGGGGCCACCACCCTGAACACGGACCCTGCGGGGATGAACGGAGGCTCCTTGGATACTTCTGCATGGATACCTCTCTCATTCACCCTCTGGCCAACCGTTAGAATCGAGGGAAAGCGGGCGGTGAGAGGCGGGGAGGGAAAGGAAGACCGCAGGGGCTATTTCTCGGAGCCATGGAAGCTGGTGGAGTGAGAGGTGGGAATGTTAACGCGGCCCAGCTCATGGACGAGCACAGGAGACAGAGCTGGAGCTGCTCTTCTAGCTGTCGGCTCTGTAGCTCACCTTCTGGCCACACAAAAGGCATCGCCTGCCAAGACCGGTTTGGCTCAGTGGATAGAGCAAGCCCCCCACTGGGGATGTGCCTGCAACCAAGGCACATTCCCTTGACCGGAATCGAACCTGGGACCTTTCAGTCCGCAGGCCAACGCTTTATTCACTGAGCCAAACCGGTTTCGGCTCTTCCTAGATCTTTCTAAGCTGCTGGCTAAGGAATTGAATGAATGCGCTAATGGATGCATAAACCGTCCAGGTGCTTTTTTTAAAAATATATTTTATTGATTTTTTGTAGAGAGAAAGAGAGAGAGATAGAAAGTCAGGAACATCGACGAGAGAGAGACATCGATCAGCCGCCTCCTGCACGCCCCACAGTGGAGATGTGCCCACAAGCAAGGTACATGCCCCCAACCGGAATAGAACCTGGGACCTTTCAGTCCACAGGCCGACGTTCTATCCACTGAGCCACATCGGTCTGGGCTTGTCCAGGTGCTTTTTGATAGAACTCCAGCCAGAGGGTTTTGTGCTTTTTTTGTTGTTTTCTGACGGATGGCCGAACTATTTCAGGCCAAATAGCATCTCTTTTCCTGATACCTGATGTTTTTTCACGCCCACTGGAAGGGCCATGAAAACATTACCCCCACTCCCACACCCCTGCAATCATCCATTAAAAGAGAAAACGCAGTTAAATCTCAAAGTCAAATTCAGTTCAACCAGAGGAGCAGCGACCCAGGGCTTTCTGTCATGGATGCGTTTGACATCAAAGCAGCGTTTCATCCGCTCTCGGGCTCCTAGCACAAAGGCCTCGCATGTGTGTGGAGATGGCCCTTGCGATCTGTCCTTCTCGCTGGAGTCCGTCCTCCCCATCCACACGGCAGGCGGCGGGGGCTGGGTCCGAGCTGTGCTGGGGAAGGGGAAGGCGGTGTAGAGTGGCCACAGGACCACGATGCGGAGATGTCCGCCTCCTCCTTCCTGCGTCCTGTTGGACCCGAGCGCTCCCCGAGGGCTGGGCGGTCTGCTGTCACTGTAGCCGTGACACAGGTTCAGGCACAGAGGGCGAGCTGGGATGTGATGGTCACTGTGCACACCCCTTCTCCCGTCTAACTTCATGCTGGAAGGTCGTGACCTTTAGTTACATTCCCCATCACCTGCCGATGCCCTTTGCTGTTTATGTTCTTTCCTCAGCAGCATCTGTGGGGCTGGGGGCGTGGGGCAGGGTGTGTGTGTGCTCAGTTCTTTACTTTCCTTCCCCTGGGAAATGGGCTGAGCTCTCTCTACAGCCACTCGGAAGACAACACCACACCTGCCTCCGGCACCATCGGTTGCAAACAGCGCTTCCGTGCGCCAGACCAGCCCGTGCACCTGTCTCCGGGACACGTGATGAGTCAGAGGGCGTCACCGTTCCCATGAGGCCTCGCGCTGCTTGAGAGCCGCGGAGCCTGAGACGCAGAGAGGGCAGTGACTTCCTCGGCCTCCGAGCACCGAACGGGAAGCTGGGAAGGGCACGCGGGCACAGGGCCATCCCTCCGGTGCTTGTCCACGCTGCAGCCCCACCGCCTGAATCAGCGCCACTCTGCCGGTACGTGCTGCCCCGGCCGTGACCTTGAGGTCCGCAGGCGCTGACCAGAGGTGAAAGGGAGAAGGACAGTGGGCGCAGAGGTGGGAGAAGAGGCGGGTCCCCGGGAGCACCAACCGCACAGCGTGTTCAAATGCCCTGGGGTTGCTCCCCACCAGGGCTGAGTTAGGCAGCGAGGGGAGGGGGTGAGGAGGAGGAGGGCGGGCGGGGGGCAGCCCCTGAAATGGTGTGCTCGGGTGTTGGGG